>PVHP010018284.1:0-33363 GCA_004024765.1 Zapus hudsonius | reverse complement strand
TGTGTGTGTACTCCAGGGCCTCTTGCCACTGCAGATGAATACCAAATGCTTGTTTAACTTTTTTAATTGATATTTTTATTGCTCAAAATTAGATACATTGTATTAGTAAATATTACGTTGGTATCCCTGATTCCCTCCTCCCTGTCCCCAATCCACTGGGTATCCTCCTTGGTGGGCATACTGGATCGTTCCATGGGGTAATGTCTCTTGATATTCTCTCCCACCAAGACTCTTAGACTCTTTCTTCCCCCTCTTCTGCTCAGTTCCCTGAGTCAAGGTGGGTGAGATTTAAGACTGCTTTATTGTTGAGATCTTAAGGGCCTCTGCACTTCTGCTTTAGGTCGTGTTGGAAATCGCTGGTGTATATCACATTGACTTATCCTGGGTTGACTGATTAGCTGTGCTGATAGATCTCTTGCTATTTGTTTAACTTTTTGCATCTTGCTTATGTGGGTGGCTTGGGAATTGAACCTTGACTGGCAGGCTTTGTGAGCAAGTGCTTTTAGCCACTTTGCCATCTTATCAGCCCCAAAGAAATAAATTTCTATTGTTAGTGTTTATGCAGAAATATATTATCTTATTATAGCAGTATAAACCATTTTGAATGAGAATATAGACTTCTTTTTGCCTCTGTTTGCATTTTGCAGTACTGCATATCAAAGCCAGGCCTTTGTGCATGATGGACATGTGCAGTGCCAATGAGCTCCACTTTTCAAACCATGGTCTTTTCTGAGACAGATTTTATGGAACTCAGGCTGCCATTGGACTTGCTGTGTTGGATAGAGTACCCTTGAGATTAGGGTTCTCTTGTGCCAGTATCCATTAGGCTAGGAATACTGGTCTGGGCCACAGTGCCCAAGCTCTGAGTTTTCAGGTACACATTATTAATATATTAATGTAACTAAAGTTGCTCTAGCACTAAACATTTCCTTAGTTTATAAATAGATTTATAACTCCTGTTTACTCCTTATTGCTTTCACTAGAATGTTAAAATATAAAGAAATTTGGACTGGTGAAATGGATCAGCAGTTAAGACACTTGCCTGCAAAGCCTAATGGCCTAGATCCCATTCCCCAGTACCCATGTAAAGCCAGATGCACAAAGTGGCGCATGTGTGTGGTGTTCATTTTCGGTGGCAACATTCTGTTTCTCCCTCCCTCTGTACGTCTGTCTCTCAAATAAATAAAAATTATAAATAAAAAATATAAAGAAAGGTAAATAAAATTGAGATGTTGAAATAGGATTTTGCTATCAGATCAGAATGTTCCAGTGAGGGCTGGAGAGATGGCTCAGCTGTTAAGGCACTTGCCTCCAGTGCCTAAGGTCCCCCAGTTCAATTCCCCAGGACCCACATAAGCCAGACCCACAAGATGGTGGCCCTGGTGCGTTCTCTCTCTCTCTCTCTCTCTCTCTCTCTCTCTCTCTCTCTCTCTCTCGCTCGCTCGCTTACTCTCTCTTTCTTTCTGCTTGAAAAATGAATAAATATTTTTAAAAAACTATTCAGAATGTTTCAGTGATATATTCTTTTTAATGCATTAATTTCTCTTTGTTTATCTTGGCTTTCTTAATCATATTTACTTTTGTGGCACATTATTCAGTGTTAGTGTTAGTTTTCTTCTTATTGAAACTTCAGTTTCCTAGGAAAGTTGTGAAATATTGTGTACTATAACTACTTTTTTATATTTTCAGAAAATATTACAATGATAACTGTATATTTAGACTTTAATTTCAAGTCTTCAAGTGAAATGCCATTACATTAGCAAAGGTGGGTTTCTATAATCATTGTGTACTTTATCTTGCTTCTTGTTTTAGGACCCGGGTTCTAATAAAGCAAGAAAGAAGAAAGCAAAAGGTAAAGCAAATTAATTTTCTATTTTAAGTTATCTTTATGTTAAGTTTTATAAATAAATTCACCTAAAGGCCTGGCATGGCAGCCTTGCCTACAATTTCAGTTAAGGCAGAAGGAGTATTACAAGCTCAAGTTCAGCTTGGCATCATAATAAGTTCCGTGCTAGTCATTAAGACCCTGTGTCAATAAAATACAAAACAAACCTTCACCAATGTGAAACTGGAAGTCATTCATGCTTGTAAATAGCTTGATTAACCAGTTAATTTGTGCAGGCACACTTAAGGTCCCTGAGCAATCTGATGTTTTATGTACTATGTCTGGTTTATTTTGCCTTTTAAAAATATATTAACTGTATCACTTAGTAAAGTTTAGTAGATAGACACTATAACTGAGCAGCTTCTACCATGGAGAAACTTTTTTTTTGATATTTGCAAGAAATTCTTCATTTTTCTGCCATCATATACTAGCTCTTTTCATGTTGCTTTGACAGAAAAATAGTTGGAGGGAATACAAACAACCATACATAAGTGAGTCTAAATATTATTTAATACATACACATAGATTTCAAAAGTCATCTCCATATAGAAATAAAGTCTTGCTAAATTCTGTTATATAAATATAAATATCTGTTATGCAACAGATAACTTATCTCCTATATATGAATGAGTTCAATTATTTCATATTATCATGGGAACATTTTACCTGTGGCTGAGATCTAACATTGGCATATGCTAATAAACAGAGAAATCTCTGAGTCACTTCTTTTAAAAAATTTTTTTTCTCCTGAAGAAATTTATTAAAAATAAGAAAAATATATAAAATAGTTTTTAAAATGTTTATTGTCAGTAATTAGATACATTGTATGAGAAAATATTGTGATTGTACCCCCATTTCCCTGATCCCTGTCCCCAATAAACTTTTATAAATATGTACTTAGAGAAATATACAAGACTAAGTCATTGTCATTACTAGAAAACACAAAAAGAGAAGGTACAAAGAGAAAGAAGTGGTACATGAAGAGGGAGGAGGAAAGCAAGGGAACCTAATACAGTGATATTATCAAAAATAGTTAAACTTAGGATGGCAAGACTGTCCAGTTGTTAAAGACACATGTGTGCAAAGCCTGAAGGCCTGGGTTCAATTCTCCAGTACCTCCATAAAGCCAGGTGCACAAAGTGGCATATGTATATGGAGTTCGTTTACAGTGGCTGGAGGCCCTAGTGTGTCCATTCTCTCTCGCTCTTTCTTTTTCTCTCATTCTCTTTGTCTCTCTTGTTGCAAATAAATAAATTAATTTAAAACAATAGTTAAACTTAAAAGGAAGTAGTAATTGTGAAAGCAGGATGATTGCTCTCTCTGGTTCCTTTTTCTTTCCTACTGTATATGCCCCTGATTCTTTTGCCAAATTAATGCCTTTGTTTTAGCCCTTGCTAATGTAAAGAAAGAGTATTTTTCAATCCAACACATTTATTGTGGAAGGTAAACTTCTAGTTGTTAACTTGACAGGATTTAAATCAACATGGAAACAAATCTCTGGTCATGTTTATGAGGAATTTTATAGATTACATTAGTTGAGATTGGAGGACTAACCTTAACTATGAGTGATACCATCCAATAGTTTGAGTTCCTTATCTTTATAAAAAGGACAAAGCTAGTAGAGCATTTAGTGTTCATCTCTCTCTACTTTTTTCCTGCTGATGTGATTATGTAAGCTGACTTTCTGCTCCTTCCATGCTTTCCATGCCATGATAGACTTCCCCTTGAAACTGTAAGTCAAAAATAAACCCTGTCTTTCCTTAATTTGCTTCTGTTCAGGTATTTTGTCTTAGCAATGAAAAAGTAATTGATGTAAAAAAACTGGTACCTCCATGTGGAGGAGAATTTCCAGAGACATGCCCCCCTCAGTAACAACATAGAAAGGGTGGTGTAACTGGGTTGACTCCTAGGCTATCCATAACCCCCTATCCCATAGACTGACCCAGACTGCCCATGGAGGAGAATACCCAGAAGATTGGGGACAGGGAGGAAGGAAATTAGGGATACCAACACATTATTTGCTCATACAGTGTATCAAATTATGGATAATACAGACTTAAAAAAAACATACCAAGATGTAGGGTCCTTTCAGCAGTAGACCTGGATATGTGGTCCTCAGTCTTTTGGAATTAGTTTGTGGATGGAATTTCAAGTAACTTGTAACCTTGAATTAGAGAAGATTTATAGTGCCATAAACTGTAAGTCTGGTAGACCAGAAGGCAAAGAGAGAGAAGACCATGGCATGGCAGCTTTGCTCTCGAGGTTTCAGAGAGAAATATGGACCTTATTGGGAACTTGGCTAGAGGTATTTCATGTGATATTCTGGTAAAATAACTGACTGCATTTTGCCTATGTCCTGAGAACCTCAGTGAATTTAAATTTAAAAGCAATGGATTAATGTGTTTTGTAGGGGAAATTTTTAAGCAGAAAAAAAATCAAGTTTACAGTGTCTATTCTTTAAGCTACCCTAATTTAAATCTAATTGAAAGAGCAAAATCAGAGAGAAAGATTTAAAAAATAAAAAGTTTGGTACAGATATAAGTATAAACAAAATCTCAGGCATATAAACTTCAGAGAGTTTGGTTATAATTGTTAAAAAGATTATCATCTCATTAAATATAGTCCAACAGCTCTACATTGAGAAAATAGGAAAGATGCCTGTCGTAGTCAGCCACATGCCACTGGGATGAATCTTCAAACCAGGCACAGTTTATGGGAGGAAATGATTTATTCAAGCTACAGTCCAGGGGAAGTCCCATAAAAGTGAAAGAGGACAGGTCTGAGCAGAGAGAAAAACCCATCACCAACACCACACACACCAGCACAGCAAAAAAGGCAGGAGGGCAAGGAGAGAATTCTTTCCCTTTTGCATAGCCTTAGGGTGGGGTCTTGCAACCCTATCCCAGATTTAATGGCTTCCTGAGTCTCTGGAATTTCCTTCCTGCATGGACCACACAGGAAAGGATGTTTACTTCTAGCTTCTTTGAGCTTCTTTTCATCCTGCCCCCTACTGAGAGGCTGTCTTCCTGTAAACATCCTCAGAGACCCACCCAAGATAATTAAAAAGATCAAGTTGACAACAAAACCTAACCAGCACAATGCCCCAAAGGCAAGACACAACCTGTTGAATCTCAAGATTAGAAGACTATGAAATATTTGAAAGGAAAAGGCCTAAAAAGGGAAAACAAAATTTCCTGTTCTTCAAAGTTGGCATATAGGGCTGCTACATTTGTATTCCATGAGTGTAGAGCTTCATCCCAGCCTGAGAGTAGAACTTGGCAGGACTACCCATGTGGTACTGGCTTTTTAGTTAAGAGCTTTCCTTGAGAGTCAGATGAATCTTTAGATGTTGGATTGTTGAGCAGGCTTGAAACTCTTAAAGATTATGGGATTTTTGTAATTGGACTAAATGCATTTTGCATTATGATATGGCCATGAGCCTGTGAGGTGAAGAGGTGGAAGATTATGGTTTAAATGTTGCTATGTTTCAGTATCAAATTGACAAGTGATGATGGATTTGTGATGGTTAATCTATGCATGTCAGCTTGATAAGATTTAGAATCAACATAAAAAATCTTTGGTCATGTCTGTGAGAGACTTTCTAGATTATATCATTAATCTAGATTAGTTGAGGTTAGAGGACCCACCTTAACTACAGGTAACATCATCCCATGGGCTGGAGTCTTAGTATGAAAAAGGAGAAAGCTACCTGAGCATTTGGTGATCCTCATTCTCTGCTTCCTGCCTGCAACATATAAATATCTAGAATCCATAAGTAATTGCAAAAATTAAAAACTGGAATCTTCTAATCTTCTGTTCATATATCTTCTATACGTCATATGTGGAAAAGTGTACAGGATCAAGGGAGATGAAACATTTACTGAAGGAGCAACATGCCTCTCTGCCTACGTGTCCTATGATGAGGCTGCAAGAGGATGCTTACAGCCTACATGGATTTGAGGTAGATTCCACAGTTAATCTGCTGATGACGACACTGGCCTTCTGAGCCTCCCCCGTAGGAAGCTAGCTTTGCCTAAGTCACATTGTTCAAGCCTGAGTAGAAGTTGGTATTTCCCCATGAAGGAGGGAGTGGAATAGACAGGGAGGGAATAAACAGTATCAAAAGAAGAAATTGATGGAATGGGCTAAATGCACTTGCTCTCAAAGCCTGCTGGCCCAGTTTCAAGTCCTTAGCACCTGTTTAAAGCTGGATATAAGTGGTGCATGCATCTGTGATGTCAACACACCTACAATGAGAGGCTATGCCAACAATCTGAAGCTCCAGGGCCAGCTAGTCTCATGCTCATTTGTAGTTTGGCAGTTAATTTGAATCAGGAAGAGACTCTGTCTCAAAGAAGATGGAGTGTGGATACCTCAAAAATTTCCTGTGACTTCTACACTTCCATATGTGCCTTCTATACAAATATATATTTTTTAAAAATAAAAAATACAAATGTTTAGTAAATACTTGCAAATAAGTTTAGTGCCCTTAGCTATCAGAGAAATGACAGTCAAAATTGCTTTAAGATGCTATCTCAGCTGGGCATGCTGATACATACCACATAATTCTAGCACTGATAAGTCTGAGTAAGTAAAATTACTCTGAGTTCAAGGCTAGTGGGCTACTTAGTGAAGTCTAGATACATCTAAAATACACAGTAAAAACCTGCTTCAGAAATATTGATTTCATCTTACACCAGTTGTGACAACAAATTTTTTGCAAGAATGTGGCAAGATATTAAAAATTACTTCAATGTTCATATTGGAAATAGAAAATGGCATTATGAAAACTGATGTCTTCTTCCAATAAAGACTATGTGATTAGCTTGGAAAAAAAAAAAGAATGTGGGGAGAGAAGAACCCTTGTACACTGTTGATGGAACTGGTACAACCACTATGGAAATCACTATAGAGGTTTCTGAGAAAAAAAAACAAAAACAAGAACCACTATAGGGCCGAGCTATACCAATCCTTGGTATTTACCCAAAGGGACTCTTTTTTTTTTTGAGTCTATAAAAGTAAAGTTTAATTTAAACAATTAAATATACAAAACAACCTCAGATCCATCTTAAGCAGTCCAATTGGGTGTTTTACAAGCCAAGTCCCACTGAATTCCAGACAAGCTAAAGATGTACCCACATCTTTAGGAGGGAGACACTCCCTCCTTCACAGGGAAGCACCAACTTTTACTCAGGCTTGAACAATGTGACTTAAGCAAAGCTAGCTTCCTACGGGGGAGGCTCAGAAGGCCAGTGTCGTCATCAGCAGATTAACTGTGGAATCTACCTCAAATCCATGTAGGTTGTAAGCATCCTCCTGCAGCCTCATCATAGGACACATAGGCAGAAAGGCATGTTGCACCTTCAGTAAATGTTTCACCTCTCTTGATCCTGTACACTTTTCCACACATGACATATTCAAACTGCTCAGCCCTGGAAGCCTGTCATCTGTGGGGTTGTATTCACCATCATCCAGAGTACCATTTTTATACAAGGTTTGAGCTATGACAATCAGAACTTCTTACCTAAATCTGAATGTTTACGTCTGAGATGAGGTCCATCTTAAAAGATTCAGTCTCACAATGAGTCAGATACTCTTCGACTTGAGATACAAACTTCTTGCCATCTGGATCAATGTCTTTCACATGGAAAATATCCTCAAACAGGATGCCTGCCATTGTGAGGGAGAGCAGCAGAGGTGCTAGGCATCTGGCTTCTCAAAAGGACTCTAAAGTCAACATATCATAAAGATAGTTGCACTTCTACATTTATTCCTGCACTATTCACAATAGCTAGGGAGAAGAACCAGCTGTCTGTCCATCAACAGAAGCATGGATAAAGAAAATGTACATACACACATGGAATTTTATTCACCCATAAAGAAAAATGAAATGTGGATGTTGGGGGCAGAGAGTCTGTCTAGTCTTGCCTTTTTAAAATATTAATTGAGTCAAGAGACACAGACAGAGCAGAAGTTTATTCACCAGATCAACAGAAACATGACTAAGCCAAGCCAGTATTCGAAATAGAGATGGGAGTGGACTTCCCCAAGGCAGAGGGCAGTGGAGAGCAGCATAGAGGATTTTGTTCTTTGGCTGTTTAAAATGATTTTATGAATATTTATGAGGTTGGTGGCATATAAGGTAAGATGACCCTTTTTGTTTCTCAAATCAGGGTGAACATGATCTTCCTTTTTAGGCATTTCCTTCTCTGTTTTTCATAAAAAGGGAGGGGTGTGAAAAACCATGCTGCTAGTGGTATTATGATGACATTAGACCTTTTGAAGATGCAAACCCTTTGTTAGTGCACATGTGTGGGCAACAATCCATCTGTCCTTAGTTCTGATATAGTGGGAACAATCTAACTGCAGCCTTAAGATGTTTAACCACAAAGGGACATTTTGATCATTAGCAGACAGTTACCCAGATGTCACTGGTTATCCTTGGTTTCATCATGTCTTAACTCCTTGTTTGTGCGGCAGTCTAGGGTGGTCTCCTTTCTGGACTAGGTAGCGGCTTTATCAGAGGTCTTCTTTCTCACAATTTAGTTCCATGCCATTAGATCCTAGAACATATGAAAGGGCAACAGTGCCTGTGTATATTCCCTGAGAGGAGCTTTGTGCGAAATACCCAGTACTGCTCTGTTGTTTATTCCAAAGCCCTGCCCATCCTCTTAATTTGGCTGTTTCATCCTAGCGATCCAATCTCCATTTAAAGGCAAACATTCAGTTTAACTGTAGTGACGACATTGCTGAAAAAGTGACAGAGCTGGAAACTATTAGGTCCATTTAGCCTGTCTCAGGAGCACAAATACCACATTTTTTTTTCATGTGTGGAACCCAAATTTAAAATAATATACATATAAATATGTATATGTGAATTTATTTGTATACTTATAGGTCATGAAACTATAAAGGGTATCACGAGGAAGGAAAGGAGGCAGAAGTCTTAAAGGAGTGGGGAGTGAGAGGGTAATGAAATCAGAAGAGACTCCTATCTGGAGGAATGAAGGGAAACAATTTAGAAGGGAACAGAGGAACGGGGGAGGGGTGTGGTGAACAGCAGTGGGGACAAGGAACAAATTAGAACCAAGTAGAATGACATGTATGAAAATGCAGTAATAAAGCTCTCTCTTTATTTTTAGTATTTTTATTTGCAAGGAGAAAGAGAATGATAACGAGAGGGGAGAGAGAGAGAGAAAGAAAGATAGATAGATAGAATTAATATAGGTATGTCAGGGGCTCTTGCCACTGCAAACAAACTCCAAACACATATGCAGCACTTTGTGCTTCTGGCTTTATGTGGGTACTGGGGAATTGAACTTAGGCTGTTGGGCTTTTGCAAGCAAGTGCCTTCATGGCTGAGCCATCTCTCCAGCCCTCTTTTTCATACTAACTTAAAATGAAGATAAAGAATAATTATAGCTCACACAGAGAAGAAGAAAACACAAACTGAACAAAGAATGATAATTATGTATATCTGTTTTTTTTAGTGGGGGAAAGTTTTTATTTTGGCTTACAGTTTCAAGTGGAAGCTTTATGATGGCAGGGGAAAGAATGGCATGAGCAGAAGCTGGATAACACCTCTTTGTTACAAGCAGGTGGTAAACAGCAGCAGAGAGTGAGCTGAACCCCAGCAAGTGAGCAACTCCAGCAAGAAAGAGCTGGCTATAATACCCCTAAGCCCACCCCCAACAACACACTTCCTTCAGCAAGTCTCCACCTTCAAAATTCCTATCAGTTGTAGGCCAAGCATTTAAAACACATAAGTTTCTGGGTGAGACATCTGATTCAAACCACCATACATGTCCTCAGTGACCTACTTTCTCCAACCAGGTACCCTTCCCACCCTTCTATCTCCTAATAGCCTATTCAAAATTGAAACTATTGGTGGATCAAACCACTCTCATTTAACTGATTGTAGACTTCACTATATGCTCATACTGCATACTGGTCACATTCTATCAGGTCATACTCTAATGTTCACTCTCTCCCAACCCCCATTCTCTAAGGCCTACCTCAGTGGGGTTGTTGGTATTCACTATGGGGTCTTGAATGTGCCAGTCCTTAGGGAGGGACAATGCTTTAGGATACTCCTTCCCACCTTGTGGCTCATACAATTTTTTGCCCTGTTTTCTTCAATGTTCCATGAGCCTTGGCAGGTAGGCTGCAAGTCTCCTTTAGTGTTGAGCATTCTCTGTCCTCTGGTTTTCTGTTTTGATGTCTACTTTCATCTCCCTGGAGAAGATAATCAGGTTAGCAGTGAGAGCAGCACTCATGTTTAATCTACCACTTCCTCCTTAATGTCTCCTAGGCCCAATGTCAGAGAGTTGGCTCATCTCATGCCAGGCAGTTGGCTTGGGTCTCCCTGGTGTTCATCTCTGTCTGTAAACATCAGATTGTCCAACCAGGAATGAGAGCAGTGTGGATCCAAGAGGATAAGTTTAAGTCAATTAAAAGACTTGGTGACTTATCCTAGCCAAAGAACAGTGGAAGCTTCCCTCTAAAGACTATGACCTTCTTCTACATAGGTTTCTGACTTAATTCTCAGTACCAGCTAGGAATTCCCTCCCACTGAGTGGACCTCATATCCAATCAGAGAGCAGTTGATTACCCCATATCCTGTATGCCACTGTTGCAGGATCCCCTGTTTGTTCATGCTGTTGGTGACCATTGTGCTCTATCACCTCACACAGCACTTGGCAGCACTGTCAGGGCTCGCCAGCAGGGCTCTGGCCTCCTTCTCAGGTCCAGCGTGATCTCTCAATGTCTTGTGACTGCAGCCTATGATATCTTACCATTTAGACCATGTGGGTAACCAAGTGCTTTGGCAATGGAATGCATTGTTTGAAGGGGCTTCCTGGGCCTCCCTGGTAAGTGTTATTTTAAAGATTTTAAAAGATTTGCTTAATTAGAGAAACATTGTATAATATATGGAATTTAAAGTCTTTAGGCAACCTATAAGCTATCATGATTGATGTTAATTTATATGTAAATATGTAAAGGTGGTAACACAAAAATATAAAAACATGTAGATACTGACATAATAGTAGTGATCTGTTTTTTATTATTTGTGATTATGCCTTGAAACTCTTGATTATAAATTAATATTTTAACTTGTTATTTACTTTAGGAATACTTTGAAAGGAACAAGTTAAGATCAAAAATGAAATTAATGGGAGTTTTATCACCTGTCAAAAATTCCACTGTCAGTTTAGACCTTCTTAACCTCTATATGGTAAATCAAATATCTTGTAAGAAGAAAACACTTGGTAAGTCTTTCCAAAGCATTTTGCTTTGACCTTGATCATAACTTTTAGCTTTTTAATTAGTTTGAATTTTTAGAAATCAAAACATTTCTAAAATTAATGTTAAAACTTGCCTGATTTCTTAAATTAAAAGCTTAATTAATATTTGCTTAAGGTCTTTTTTGCCTAGTCCATTTACTTTAATATTCAAATTGTATATATGCTATTTAAAATTAAGTTATTCATTTAACTTACTGTGCAACTATGGCATTTATGATATTATTATTTCCAGGCAGATAGTCACCAAAGTTTTACTTTGGAGCAGGGGATAATAAATGTGTTCTTATACAATTTAGGGAATATTTTTGGAAGAAATAACTTAAAATATATTTTATTAGTAACTGACCTATTATGCAGCTTTAATAATTTCTTACATATTTCTGGGATATTAACTCTAGGAGTCTTCTTTAAAAATGGAGTTTAATAAAGTTTATTTTCTCATGCATTTTGTGTCTTCAGCTAAATAAAAAGTTAGGGTATCTTTTCCTTCTCTTGAGGGAACATTTGTCTGATATTTGATTTTTGGTGTGTGTGTGTTTTATGCATATATATGTAAATATACAAATGTGTGCATAGGAGGCCAGAGGAGAACATCAGGTATCTTTCTGTTGCTGTTTTGTGGATTTGCTTGTTACCTTGAGACAGTCTCTCACGGACCAGCAGTTGTGGATCAGCAAGCCCTAGCAATCTGGTTTCCAATCCCCACAGGCCTATGTTTACCGGCGCGTGCCCAGCTGTTTTTGTGGTGCTGGGGAATTTAACTCAGTAAATCTGGCCTTGATGAGCCCTCAGATTTATAAGACAAGCACCCTTACCCACTGAGATATCTCCCTGGCTCCTGATATTTAAATTTTAAAACAAATTTAATATGAAAGCTAAAAAATACATAAGTCATTAGAGGCCCCAATAATAAAGGAAAGATTAACAATAGAAAAGTATTTATTTAACAAGTACTTGTTTTTGTTTTGTAACATGAGGGCCATTATAAGGACATGAAAATCCAAAGAAATGAATAAACCTAAACTGCGTGTGGTGGAACAGGCTTTTAATTCCAGCACTTGGGAGGCAGTTAAAATCACTGTTAGTTTGATGCTAGCCTGAGACTACAGAGTGAATTACATGCCAGCTTGGGCGAAGGCATGACTCTACCTCAAAAAAAAAAGGGCAAACATGTATATTTTAGGTGTGATAAAGACATGAGTATCTGTGTGAAAGTATGATTGGATTAAAAACAGTATGACCCAATGGTAGACCCTAAGGAGACCCTTTTAGGGCTTCTTAGAGTCTTCCCTGTGATGCTGTGGCTTCAGAGATAAGCAAGTCCTGGATGAGATTAGATATAGTTCAGTAGTGGAGCCTTTGCCTTGTGGGTAGAAGGTCTTGGCATCGATTCTTAGCTCTGCATTAGGCAACAACAACAACAAAAGAATGTGTCCTTCCAGGTAAAGGGAGGGTTCCATACTTTAAAGACAAGCATCTTCTAGTTGAAGGTTTTATTACTTTCTTTAGGGAAAATCCAGAAAATTCTTTCTTAAATTCTGTGACCTTTGAGAGGGGAGGCTGAGAGTGTCTCCCTTTTTATGCAGCTTTCTTAAATGACAAAGTACAATATTTTGAGGCATTCATGTATTCATTCACTTATTCATTCATTTAACATGCTTATTGAGTACCTACCATAAGTACTATATTAAGCACTGGGGTGAAATAGAAAACAAGCCTTCATCAAACAAGTCTCATGGCTGCTGACGACAGAAATTCAAAAAAGTAATATATAAATTTATTTAACTCAGGGGAAGGGCAATGATGCAATTGATTTTACAAATAACTTGGATCAGTGACATGAATGCTAAGGTTCTTTCTCCCTTAGGAGACTTATTACCCTTATTCTCCCTACTGTCTTCATCTCGAAAGCTTACAGTCTGGCCTTAGCAAACAATATTTTAGTTCACCACTCCTGTTTCTGGCAGCAGAGAAAAACTTCAGGTGGTTTTTGTCATTTCAAAATTTCTTAGTCCATGAGGAAAAGGATGTTACCTCATGCTACTAGGGTCTATCCTATGAGCAATGGAACACTTCACCCCCACCAGAGGGTAGACTTCTGTTCTTTCATATTGCTCCAGTGGCTATCTCTAAACCAATTATTTTGTCCAAAGGGAGGGTTTTGTGGGAGTTAGATCAATATAATTAGGCTGGATAGAAAAAGAAAGTAGGTCAAAGTGCTTGACCAAACAAACCAGTGACAACTTTTAAAGGAGAAACAAGTCCTGCTTCTATCTTCTATAAATTTAAAGTCTAGTGAGGGGGAGGTGAAGTTAATCCAGTGTAATCAAGTCTGCAGAGTGCTATGAGAGAGGAAACAGTGCTGTGAGGATACACAACATAGTTTCTGATATAGTCTGGGCATCAGGAAAATCCTCAGGAAAGATGATGAGACATGAATGTAGGCCCCTTTCTTTCTTTTTTTATTGTTCATAATGAGTTACATTATTTAGTGGGCAAACAATGAGTTGTTATCCCTGATGCCTCCCCTTCCACATCCCCAATCAGCTGGATATCCTCCTCCATGGGTCATCTGGATCAGTCCTTGTAGCCTAGTTCTCAGCCTGGATCTCCTGGCCCTAGTATGTTGTTGCTGAGGGGTGCCATGCCTCTGGATAGTCTCCCCCACCATGGCTCTCACAATCTTTCCGCCCCCTCTTCTGCACAGTTCCCTGAGTCGTGGTGGATGAGTATTAAGGCTGCTTTAATGTTGTGAGCTTAGGGGTCTTTGTATCGAAAATCATTGGTTTCTGTCTCACTGGCTTATCCTGTGTTGATTGAATAGCTGTGGCTGTGGGTCCCTTGTTCATCCCGTCATTCTCTGTGGGGTTCCATATTGATCCACCACGATATGACTGTGGTGGCTCCTCTCTTGCCAGGATCTTAGCTATCGGCCTGTGGTTGGTTGGTAGGGTTAGATGGGCCCCAGCTCTCTCGCTGCATCCTGAAAAATACAAACATAATCTTCATCGGAGAGTGAAATCAGTGTAGGTTAACAAATACACACAATTCCTGATTACCTAGATTCTATTTTTAGTAGCCTTCCTGTCAATGGCTTCCATAGTGCATCTTGTCTTGGGAGCCCAAGAGTACGGGATCCGGTGCCTATCGCCCTGAATTCCAAGTTTCAGACAAGGGCTCCCCCTCACTAAGTGGAAAATTTGGCAGAATTTGAAAGATGTTGATTGTCTTCCCCAGGCCCAGGCTTCTCCATTACACAAGTGCTCCTTTCTTGGTTCGCTGCTGTTCTCTCCCAGTAAGAGGTGCGGTCAGCCTACTCATGGCTGCAGATTGTGTTTCATATCAGTGGTCTCTGTTTACTCCAGCTGTCATTGATCAGTTTCCCCTTGCAGCCTGTGCAGTGCCTTTCAGCACTACACTAACTGCCTTCTGGGAGCTGGATACCATTTCAGACCTCTAAGGGTCTCTCGATGCTGGTCTATGGCATTCTGTGGTTTCTTCAGCAACAGGGTTTTGCCTCAGATGTAGGCCCCTTTCTTAAGCAGTACATGCAGAAGAAAAATGTTTTCAATTATAGATAAGAATTTATAGTACTCTAATGAGTCTAATATAGAAAAAGGTTTTAGAAAAATTTCTTGCACACATTTTATAAACATGATATAGCACATAATGATTTTCAAAGGTTTTATTTTTAAGTTATTATTTTACATTTTCTTTATAGAAACCATCAAAAAACCAACCCATGTGAATATGAACAGAGACGTAAAAGTCCCTTTAAGAAAACACAATTTAGAACTTCCAATGTCACCTTACTGTGTACCTTCTAAGCTCTGTATTGATGATATAGAAAACAAGTAAGTTTTAGCTAGAATTTATGTTATTTGGTGATTATTATCAACACTTTAATTCACTGGAAAATTTAGAAGGGGCTTACCTCCAAGCTTTACTTCTGTTTATCTAACAATTTTATAAAGTACTACGATGTTTATCAGTTGGCCTAGGTGTTGTTCTATACACACACTTTGACTTTTTGTTTCATAAAATGCCTATTCTAGTTTAATATAAATTTTTACAAAATTCAGTACTATTGTAACTCTGAAATAATTTGCTGTGTTCTATAACTTGTGTGTTATGCATTGTAAATATATATATACATAATTGATTTTATTGCTATTTATATTTTTAACTTTAATTTTTTGTTTTCTTTAGTACAACATTTCAAAGATTAGGTAGCAAGGAAGATCTTGAAGCAGTTCAGGTGAGATTAAAAACATTTACAAGTTGTTTGAACAATTATGACATCCACTGAATCATTTAAATTTTGAATGCTGGGAAAATTAGTTATCCTTTAACATTTTTATAATCTTTAAAAATTTTATATTTATTCATATTTGTGAGGAGAGAGTGAGAGAGAAAAGATGGGTACAACAGGGCCTCTTACTGCTGCAAATAAACTCCAGGTACATACACCATTTTGTGCACCTGGCTTTACGTTGCTACTAGGGAACTGAACTCAGGCCACGGGCTTTATAAGTAAGTGCCTTTAACCACTTAGCCAACTCCCTAGATCCCCAATTTTTATAATCTTTTAACTGATTCTTTTAAGAGCTTTCCTAATGTAAGAATCTTACCCCTGAAGAATATTTTCAGTTGACTGCTGGTGAAGGTGATATGGTGCCTTGTGTGCTGTACATGTGGATCTGCTTGCTGTTGAGAGCTGCACAGGGCTCGTCAGTCAGTCTCTTAAGGGCTCTTCAGGTTCTCTTTCCAAACGGAGGGACAGATTATTTTATATCAAAGTCTCATGTTCAGAATTCACTTTGACCTCTAGATAATTTTTTCAAAGAATTACAATTATTTTTAGCAAGTAAAATTGTGATGAACTGGAAAATGCTTGATTGTGTTTCAAGCTTGAAGATCTGTGCCATATAGCTCTTCTTTCTCTCAGTTGGATTGTTTCATGAAGGTCAATCTGAGAGATAGTGTATAGCAGTGTAGTAAGAACCCTCGGAAATCTTGTCATCTGGATGTGAGGTGTGGAGACTTAGATGTGCTGTCATTAGCAGATGATAAGTAGGAATGGAGCTTGAGCAGAGGGAGGAAAGGCAGAAGGAAAAAGAGCTCTCATGTGAAATCTTGGTTGATAACCTCTCCTCTCAGTAAACCCTGTGAATTGCCAAGGGCATGCCTTTCCTAGGACTTTTTCTTTTGTAGCTTATTCCCTTTTATTTTACTTTCACTATTTTGAATTATAGTTTCTGTGTTTTTAAATGATTTGATCATTTCCCCCTATAGTCATCACAAGACAGGAACTCATATAGAATATTTGGACATCAGTTGAACAGAAGAGAAAACTGCCATTATTCTCCACCATGTTGTTCTGCAGAATTACCTGGTAACAGATACATCCCAAAACATTTCACCCCAAAATTTACATATGACAAACAGCAAAATGAGCAGGTAAGTTGTGATCACTAGGTCTTTTATGTTTCCATGATAGATTATTCTAGATAGTTTGGGGAAAAAAGGAGATTTCAAATTTTTATTAAAATAATGAAATAAATCAAAAGGGCATTAATTTCCATTAGGCCAAAAATTACCTCTATGTACCACCGAAGATTATAAATCCGACAACTGGAATGTTTAAAATACTTAGCGATTATCATTGTTTTATAAAATTATTGGTAGTGAGTTGGAAACCTTGAACTGGGTGTTTTATAGTAGTTGCTATTTATGATATTTGTAGATGATATGTAGGAATGTCATGGAGATCATAATACACAATATAACCATATCTTGTAAAATATCTTGTAAATAACAGAATACTGTCTCCTTAGCCTCCTTGATATCATAATGAGACAAAATTTTGTTTTGAACTTTGTGTGCGTGTGTGTGTGTGTGTGTGTGTGTGTCTGTCTGTCTGTCTGTCTGTGTGTGTGGTTGCTCTGGGGTTGTTTTGGTTTTTGGTGGTCGGCTTATGCAGGTTGCTTGGGAATTGAACTCAGGCTGGAAGGCTTCGCAAGCAAGCACCTTTAACTGCTGGGCCATCTTCCCAGCCATCAGATCTTGCTTTTTAAATCATTTTAAAACTACTTATTCTATACTTTGTAGGATATAAAATAAAACAGTCAACTTCTGGCATAGGCTCATTATAACTACAGGTTAGTGATTAGCTCCAGACACATAATTACCTGTTATACCTAGTATGGCAGGAGACTGACAAAATAGGCTCATGTCCTGCTCCAAGACTTAGCGTCTTGTGAGCTATTAGGGCAGTGTTGGATAGCTAACCTGGACAGATTTCTAGAGTCTGAGCTGCTTCCTTTTTTGTGTTTTGATTTGTGTTCTTGTTCCTCACTTCACAGTTGACTTAGTATTGACACTTCAGACACTGACCTTCTCTGAGACAGATATTTAGTTGAGGCCTTGTAGCAGTTGTTGCTGCCCTCAACCCCCTCCCCAAAACATTCAGCTTCTTTTGACCCTGGTTTGGGCTTCTCATTCCTGTGTTTCATGGGATATAAGTGAGATATACCACAACTGCAAACTGCTATTACTGGATAGATTGGTGTTGGGCTAGCGTAAGAAGTTACATTTACATGGTATCTTCCACATGAACAAATGGATTCTCACTGGTTTTGTACAGTTTCACACAAACCCCATTTTATATTGAATTATACTGATATTCAGAAAAATTAAAAGTAGCAGTCCAAAGTTAGAGGGGCTAGAGAGATGGCTCAGTGGTTAAGGTGCCATCCTGCAAGCCTACAAAGTTATTTAGTAAATGGAAGAACAGAAGTACAACTATTATTTCTGTTAAAGAAATAATTACTCAAGATCATGATGACCTGGGTATTTTTGTTTTGTTTTCATAGTGTTTTTTATTACTTTGAGAAAACAGTTCACCGTAGTAGAAATGTTGTTATTTTAGCAATTACTCAAATATTGACATTTATTTCACTGTTAAACAAGTACATATTTATTTTCAATAAGGATTAAAATTACTTTTAAACAAAAAATTATTTTTATTTTTAATAATTTTTTAAAAATAAATTAATTAAAATAAATTTAATAAAAATATAGATGTAGTTCACCTTAATAACATTTTTGATAAATAGATTGCATGTATGTGCAGTTCCTATTTTGACATTATCTTCCATTTTTTTTCAGCTCAGTAATAATAACTGTTCTGATCCCTTAGTTTCCAAATTAAATCAAAGTCAAGACATTTTAAGTTCACAATATAAAATAGCACACTTTGGAACATTATTTGAAAGAACAAACAAGTAAGTAAGCAATGATAATGAAAGAAATAGAATAGAATTCTTAATTCTTAGTATTTGATTTTTAAGGCATATAGATTATTTTACTTGGGATATAAATGATATTTCTAGAAAAAAAACCAATTACTTTTAACTACCTTAACTTTGTCTTTAAAAATTAACATTATACATATTAATTATATGTACAGATAAAGTCAAATCCCCACTTCTTTTGTTTTTGAAGCTGAGTCTCATTCTAGTTTAGGCAGATCTGGAACTCACTCTGTAGTCCAAACTGGTCTTGAACTCAGCCTATTTCTATTTCTATTTCTGCTTCCCAAGTGTTGGGATTAATGGCCTGTACTACCACACATAACTTCAATTTCTCATTTCTACTAAGCACACCTCAAACACTTCCCAGTCCTTAGCATGCACTACTCTACTTTAGAGTTTTATTAGCATCCATATATGAGAGAAAGTATGTGTATGTGTTTTGTGTTTGGCTCATTTCATTTCACTTCATATAACATCATCCACTTTTCTCCAGACAGCACAAATAGCAGGGCTTCATTCTTCCTTCTGGTTGAATGACACTCAATTGATATATACATACATGTATGTATGCACAAACAAATATATAATGCCCATATCATATCTTCTGTATGCATTCATCTCTTGAGGGGAACATAGGCTAATTCTATATCTTCACTATTGTGAATAGTGCTGCAAGAAATATGGTTGGACAGGTATGTTGGGTATGTTGATTTCATTTATTTTGGAAATATACACAGGACTGAGTTAGCTAGATCATTTGGTACATATGTTTTTCAATTGCTGAGGGACCTCCAAGTTGTTCTTTATAATGGCTATACTAATGTGAATTTACATCTGCATACAATATGTAAGAATTCCTGTTTCTCTACATCCTAGATGGCATTTGTTGTTATGATTTTTATAATAGCCATTATATGTGTCATGTGATGGAATGCCATTGTTCACACCCACATGGCTTCTTTTGTAGTTTCCTGACAATGCTACAATGCTCACTGCTACATAAACACACATAGATAAAAATTCTAAGGTAGGCCCCTCATGGGAGCAAAAATGGGCTACTTGAGTTTCTGCTCCTGAGTTCCCTCACTTCATATAATACCTTCCACTTTCATACGATGTCACTGAATTAGTTTATCCACTTTAGTCTTTTGGAGGATTGTGATGTTTTCCTGTATATTTTGAATCATATTATCTATAAACATTGAATATGTGATGTGTTCTCTTCTATTTGTATACCATTAAATGTTCTTTTTTTCTCCTGCTTAATTGCTCTGGCTGAAATTTCTAGTATTTTTTGAATAACAACAGTGAGTGTGCACCTTGTCCTGGTCCACATTTTAGAGGAAGCATTCTCAGTTTTTCCTCATTCAGTATGATATGAGTAGGCTTTATTATGTTGAGGCTGATCCTTCTATCCAAAGTGTTCTTCTGCATTGATTTTTTTCTTTCATTCAGTATAAGATTGTATACCTTTACTGATTTTTGTATGTTGAGTCATCCTGGGCAATGCTGGCCTTACAGATTGAATTTAGAAGGGTCCTGTCTGTTTAATTTTTTTTGAATAGTTTGATAAGAATTAGTGTTATTTTTTTAAAAGGATTGCAAAAAAAAAAAAACAACAGCTTGAAACCTGGTCCTGGTCTACTCTTGGTTGAGAGACTTCATTATTGATTGCTATTGGTCTATAAATTTTTTTACACAAATATTTATTTGTAAGGAGAGAAAGGAAGAGGGGAGATTTGAGGAGGAGAAAAGGGGGAATGGTAATGGGCATGCCAGGGCCTACTGCCATTGCAAATGAGCTCCAGACACATGTGCCACTTTACGCATCTGGCTTTATGTGGATACAGAGGAATCGAACTCAGGCCATCTGGCTTTGCAAGCAAATGTCATTAATCACTGAGCCATCTTTCCAGCTCCAGATCTATTCATATTTTATATGTTCTCATGGTTTAATATAGTAGGTCATAAGTGTCCAAAAATTATCCATTTCTTCCATGTTTTCTAAATTTTAGTATATTATTATAATAACCGTCTCTAAATGATCATTATATTCTTTTAATGATCGGTTGTACTGTCTCCATTTTCATCTCTACACTTTTTCAGACAGGTTCTTGTGTTACCTAGAGTGAGCTCAAGTTCATTATGTAGCTGAGGATGACCTTGACATACTGTTCCTTTTGCATCCACCTCCTGAATGTTGGGTTTTTACTTTGAATTAAATCTGGATTACTTTTAGTGATTATTCCTTTTTAAAAAGCCCTTTGTGTTACCCTCCCAGCCTGTGCCAACTTTCTGTTACTGTCACAGATTTCCCAAGATAATCAAATTATAAAAATGAAATGTTTAATTTTAGTCATAGATTTGGGACTTTCATACCATGTTACTTTTAGAACTGTGCTAAGTTTGAGGAAGGCCATTCACCTTATGGCAGGCCAGCAACAGAGAAGAGCACAGGACAGTGTCCTAATATTCCCTCCAAGGCTATGTCCCTAGTGACTTAATTTCCTTCCACTATTCCCCACCTCTAAAGCTTCCACCACCTCTGGAGACCAGACCTTTAACACATGAGCTTTGGGGTACACTTACCCAAAGTATAGCTCTGCACTTTCATTTGAAATTGTATCACCGTTTACTGATAGGTTTTTGATCATTTTATCCTTTATTGTGTCATTTTGTAAATACTTTAGAGCTGTATTTTCAAATTCACTAATTACATATGATCTTCCATCTGACCTGTTAATCTGTTAATCATGTATGGTGCACATACCGAGATGGATTTTACTTTTCTTCGTATATTCTAGGTACTTACTGAAAATATTTCTCTCCTATCTTCTTGAATTTAAGGAGTATTTGTAGTTGGTCTTAATGTCCTTGTCAAGAAATTCCATTTGTTCTTTTAAAAATATTTTATTTATTTATTTGTGTGTGAGAGAGAGAGAGAGAGGAAGAAAGAAGAGAATAGGGGAGGGGAGAGGAGAAGAGAGGAGAATGAAGGGAAGGGGATGAGAGGAGAGTGGAAGAGAGGAAGGTTTGGGCCCCTACAAAGGAATGACACATACATTACTTTATGTGTTCATCTTTTAAGTGGGTAGTAGGGAATTAACCCAGGCCATCAGGACTGAATAAGTCATCTGCTAGATTCTATTATAGAAGACACACTGTTGGTTGGTTATATTTTGCGTTGCTAATATAACAGTAAATAGAACTGTGCACTAATTTTTCATGTTCAAATATAAAACTGAGTATCAATTATTTTCATGCTGTGTCATTAGAACATATTAGGCAAAATTATACCCCAAATATTATTTGCTTAAGAATTAAAAATAAAAATGCAATATAGGCAAATATTTGCCACTCTTCAATGTTTTTATTAATAAAAATGATTGAACCTTTCCTACTAAGTATGTTTATATTTATCCCATAGTTCAGAAAATGATGATTGCATTACTAAAAATCCAGTTGAAATTATGAGGGAAGATTGTGAAAACCTGAATGAAAGACAGCCAGACTTCATTATTGGAAAACAATCCTTACAGCATATTTGGGAGCATAATGGAAAAGAATTTTCAAAAATTTTTGAAGATGTGAACCATCCAACTCAGAGACTTCTGTCAAAAAATCATGACATTTTTTCTAGCCAAAATATGATTAATTTGTTAAGCGAGGATCAACAAAGAATAAAGGAGACCTTTGATAAGTGTGGTTATGATAGTTTTGGAGATATTTGTGCAGATCATTCTGATGAAAACTATCCTGCTGATGGACACATCAGGGGCATCTTCACAGTTCCAGAATCAGCTCTCAGTAATTCTACCTTTACATGCTACCCAGAAAAGTGTCAACCAAACAAGAGCTATCAGAAAGAGTACAACAATAATGAAATAAATACACTTGGTATGCCTTTTGAGAAAGAATGTTACTCAAGTATCTGTGGCAAAAATGGTAAGTGTTGTTCATGAATGGTGTAATAATCCATCTTTTATTTCAAAACTATATATTCATATCTAGATATTCTCCATGTGTAGATTCAACCACCCATAGATTGAAACTACTAAAAAAGCCATTTCTGAACATGTACAAACATTTTACTTGGATAGTTTAAGTAATTCAGAGGTGTTATAAAGGGTATAGATTTGTGTGTACATATATTAAGCTATTTTCTGAAGTAAAATCAAGTATGAGTGAATGTGGGATAGGCGTGTAATGGTGAAAGATCCTGGAGCCAATCCCCAGATACTCAGGGAGAACTGTACAGTATATAAATTTACATGTATATCTATAGAGGAACATGAAGACAAACTTAGAGTGAGTTCTTATTATATGGCATTGTGGACTACTGATTTCCCTCTGTATATAACTTGCTTATGTGCTCTGACTTAAAAATAAAAATAGATGATGCAAATTTTTAACTCAGTGCATGCTTTTATTTTTGAAGGAAAACTTGAAAATAGTAGCCAAGAGAAGGCAGTAAAGGAAAATTACCAGGAATATGCAGTGAACCTTATGTAAGTATTTTAGGTAAATATGAAGAAAATAAATAAGGATTTAGTATATTACATATGTAGATGGTTGAAATAATGGAAAATAAATTGACTTTTTTACAAGATCATTCACTGATCAAGTGGATTTCATTCTAGAGATATAGTCAATTACTGTAATACACCATATCAATGGACTCAAGAATAAAAATCACATGATCATCGCAGCAGATGCAAAAACAAGGCATCCAAGAACACCCAAAATTTCTTCATGATAAAAGTCCTAAATAAACTAGGAATGGAAGGAACATATCACAATAGAATAAAAGCTATTTATGACAAACCTGTAATCATTACTATAGTAAGTGGGGGGTGGGGGAAACGCAAAGCATTTCTCTTAAAATCTGGAACAAGACAAGGGTGTTTACTTTCTCCACTTTTAAAAATAGATATATTTTTGTTGTGTGTGTGTGTGGGTGTGGATGATCAACCTGGTCTCAAGCCTTACTAGTTTTTAAGTTAATAATATTACCATCTCTGCTTGCAAATAAATAAAAAATTAAGAAAAAATAAAAGAATATTTATATTACTCTCATTGGGAGCATGATGATCATATATCCCAACCCCTACTTGCCTTCTTATCTGAATATTACTGTTAAGTTCCTTTGAAGCACATCTATCCAATATATGGCATATAAATGGCAATATTTCTTTTAAATATTTTATGTATTTATTTGCAAGTAGAGAGATACAGAGAGACAAAGAGAGAGTATGGGTTCACCATACCCTCTAGCCACTACAAACAAACTCCATGTGTGTGTGCCCCTTTATTCATCTCTCTTACGTAGGCACTGGAGAATTGAACCGGATCTTTAGGCATTGGAGGCAATTGACTTAACCATTGAGCAATCTCTCTAGCCTCCTACATGGGAAACTTATATACAGTGAGAAACAGATCCCCAAACTACTTGGATGCAGATCCAAATTACTGAGGTGGTTATGTGAGAATATAGATCTTGACCATACAAAAGAAATGGTAACCTTGGTGTGGAATTTATTAATTTTTATTTTAAAATAGCTTCAAATATAATTCAAATTTTAAAGCTAACTTTTGAAGCCATAATTTAGAGTAATAACTTTCAGAAAGGCTAAAGCAAACTTTAATCCTGTTGTATTTATAACCCTAGGGGTGATACTCCTGTGGAAGGATTGTATCCTAAGCAGTCATGTGACTCTGGACTTTGTGAGGTAAAGCACATTCTCTTTCTAGTTAAGTCAGTTTATGTTAAATTATTTTAATATTTACAATTGGCTTTGATTTACTGTTAGCTTTTATTCATTTTATTTGCAAGCAGAGACAGAGAGAAAGAGAAAGAGCAAGCCACAGAGGGTGCAGGAGGGCCTCTGGTCACTACAAATGAACTCCAGATACATACGCCACCTTGTGCATCTGTCTTCACATGGGTACTGGGGAATCGAACTCAGGTAGTTAGGTTTTGCAGGAAAGTGCCTTAACCACTAAGCAATCTCTCCAGCCCAGATTTTATTCTTAAACTTATTTTTAGTCAGACTTAGTGTCATGGTTTGATACAGGTGTCTCCCACAAACAATTGAATGTGTTCTGATAGATCGATCCTCAGCTGATGGCAGTTTAGGTTTTACAACCTCGATGAAGCTGTGTTGTTGGGGGCAGCAGGCTTATGGGGTTATAAGCCAGCTTCCCCTTGCCAGTGTTTGGCACACCTTCCTGCCGCTGTTTGCAGTGCTGTGGCAGAGGTGATGTCCAGCCCTCTGCTCATGCCATCGTTTTCCCTGTCAGAATGGAGTCTCCCCTTGAGTCTGTAAGCCAAATAAACCAATTCCTCTACAAGCCACTTTTGCTTGGGTTCTTCCTGCACAGCAACTAGAAAGCTGACTGCAACAGTTTTTCATGTACTGTGAAAATTGGAGCTTAGATCTAAACATGCAAATTGTAATGTTACTTATTTGAGACAAGTTAGATAGATTTCTCTTAGAATTTTAAATTTTTTCCAAGATAAAAATCCTTTAAATTTCAATATGACCTGGTGAACACAGCCATGCATATAAGAATATTTATAAACATTTGTTGTATGATGCTATAACCCCTCCAGTAAAAAGGGTATAATTGTTACAATGCTATGAAGCTTTATATACTTACCTCTGTTGCCCATGAATCTGATTCTTGTCTTCATAGCAAAGGAGACTGAAGTTTAGAGATTGGTCAAAAGTACATATTTGAGTTGGGAATTGAACGGTCTTATCTGACTTGATATTTTCAACTGTACTCTTTTTCTTTAATAATAATGATATTGAGTGTTATACAGTCATTTAATAGACACACTGAGTGTATTCTGTGTAGTAGGCACTGAGATAAAAATATGACCAAAAAGGTTTGCTTGTTTGTTTGCTTACGTATTTTCAAGGTAGGGTCTCACTTTAACCCAGGCTGAGCTGAAACTCACTGTGTAGTCCTAGGCTGGCCTCAATCACCATGATTCTTCTACCTCTGCCTCTGAAGTCCTGGGATTAAAGGCATGCACCATCAAGCCCCGTTTAGGTTTTTTGTTTTCCCTCTAAAATATTTTATTTTGTCATATACTACTCTGAGAGGAACAGAGATGAAAGGACCTGGAACTTGCCTTCAAGAGGCTTCTGTCTAGTACCTAGTCAGACACAGACAGTTACAATTCATAAAGGGAAATATTTGTCATTGGATTTTGTACAAAGGGCATTGGTTGATGAAAAATGCTTGTAAGATTCTTGGGTAGTTAATAGGAAGGTGTGGTACAGAGTGGTTGCTGGGCACAGTGCCATGTATATACTGAATGGACGAACTGCTTGGGAATAAGTAACATAGAAAGGGAGATGTGAGAGAGTGGATCATGCTTTAGAAATTTTAAGCATCTTGTTTCATTCTAATTATTGTTATTGGCCCTACTTATAAATGACAGGAGAGATGTTTAGTCTTTAATGAATAGGTGATAGTTGAATTCACTGATGCTTGTAACTCCTAAGAGGAAGTATTTAGGATAAGAATAAAAGTTGACTGCTTCCTGAGAAGCAATAACATTTTAGCAAGCTAAAAACCAGGATTATAACTGAGCTCCTAAAGTTCGAGGAGGACTAGAAGAGTAATGCTATAGGAAACTGAAAAGGAAGACTTCTGAGGAAGGGAACATGCTTATGAAAGTTGGGTCCTACCCCTTTCTCTTCTCTCTCTCTTCCTCCAAATACAAGAGCTAAATTCCCTAAAAGTGAGTTATCGTCGACAGGTTAATTACTTAAAGTGCACACATGATATGACTACATTAATATCATTTTAATTAATATTAAAATTTACAGCTTGAACATGGCTAGAGATATTTAGAAAAGAAAATAAACCTTTTAAGGATTGAAAGGTCAAGGCCAGGATAGGCAAATAGCCAAGACCTTTTGGTGGAGCTTAAAAGAAATCTTTGGGTAAAGCAACTATGGGGTTTCTAATTTGTGGTGCATGGCCAAGACCTAAGATACAGTGGAACCCTGGCTAATATCCGAGCCTATGACAGAGAAACCAATGCAAGAGTTATGCTAGTGAGGAGGAAGGGGCAGAAACAGAGGGAAGTTCATACTGAGGAATTATTAATAAAGAGACAGACAAGCTGCGGGTGGTGGCTCATGCCTTTAAGCCTAGCACTCAGGAGGCTCATTTCCAAGCCACCCTGGGCTACAGAGTTACAGGTTAGCCTGGGCTAGGGTGAGAGCTTGCCTCAAAAACAAATCACAATAAAATGGCAAAAGAGCTAAAAAAGGTAAACATAGTCAATTTTTTATATGGTGATTAGTAAGAAATAGGAAAGTGGTGGTATTCTCAAGGTCTTGTTGGGAGTGGGAGAACAGGGGGAGTAGAAGTGGTTAGCTTAATATACAAACAAACTCTGACTTGAAAAATCAGGTGTAAATTTGAGGGCTAAAAACAAGAAGGTAAATGGTAGAGAAGTGTAAATGGATGGAAGCACACCAAAATTCAAGGGATGCCATTGTGACATGGAGGGAAAAGACAGGTTCTCTCCAGTACACCCCTCCACCCACACACTCCCTCACCACCTACCATTGTAACACAGAGGACAGATATGTTTGGGACTTGTGTGAATCCTTACCCTTCCACACCTCAACCATACCACCTGATGTGAATCCTTTTACTTCCCCCCTTTCTCCTTCTACCTGGAACAGCATGCACCCTCAACATATGCCGTAAGACTGACAAGTTCAAAATGGGAGTGAATCTCTCCCTTCTACCCACTGTCTGGTCCACAGATAGGATTAGGATCTGCTCAGGTTCCTCCTCACCCCATAGGAGTACAGAGAACCTGACATTTTGATTGGGTTGACTGTGCACTTCCAGGACTTGTAATCTCCTCAGTAGTCTTCTTAACCACTTGAACACAGGAAAACAGCTGTTAGGGCTAGGACATGCACTGTTGCAGCATCAGATTCCCTTCAGCAGCCCCTTTTCTGCACACTACAGCATGGAGGGCATCAAGTCTTTCTCCTTTGGGCATAGGCCCAAGTGCACATTGGATCACAGTGGCAACCAAATTGAGACAACTTCACAACAGAACTTCCAGCACCACAAAGCATAACATAGAACAGTGAACACAAAGAAATAACAAGCTCCAGATGGGTAAGTCTCGATATAACACCAAGCCAATGTCTCTTCTGAGAAATCCAGTACCATTGCAGAGGACAACCATAAGAACTACCAGACAAAGCACAAAACAATGATTATAAACATGCATGAAGAACTTAAGCCATGGATAAATGTCTGAATGAAATCCCAAATAAACTTAAAGAGGACACAAACACTAGATGAAATAAGGAAGTCTAACCAGTATATGAAAAAAAATGGAACTCAATTGAGAGATAGAAATCCTGAAGAAAAACCAAACTGAAACAAAGTCAGAATTAGGAAACACAGGTATCAAAAGCTCCAGGGATGACTTTACCAATATAATATATCAGATGGAAGACAGAAAATCTAGCTTTGAAACAAGAGGAATTGATTCAATTAATCAAAACAAACAAGAAGTTAAGAGTATATGAACAGCATGAGAGCAATATGTGACACCTTTTTTAAAAATAAGGCTTCTCTTAAATAGGTTTACTTTTTTATTAAGTCAAAACTTTGTATAAATACATCATGTCTTGGTATCATTATTTCCTTCCTCCTCTTTAGAGACCAAACGTACATTCAGGTACAAGTAGCGTACAAAACTAAGTTGGAGGAGAAACAAATTCCCTATGTCATCTGATACTCAAACACTGAATATGCAGAACATAGAAAGGGTTCTAAAAGCTGTGAGATAGAAACATCTTGTTAAATACAAAGACAGATCCAGCAGAGTAAGAGATGATGTTTCAATAAAAAGACTAAAAGGCAAAAGGACTTGTACTGATTTACAGTATTGAAAGACCACAGCTTTCTACTCAAACTACTATAATATACTATATTATATATATACTACTATATTATATATATACTACTATATATATTGTAATAGAAGGAGAAGGAAAACCAATCCATGATCAAAAAAGGTGAAAGCAATTTATGAGCATTAAGTCAACCCTACAGAGGATACTGCACAGTTCATATTGAAGAGAATAATAAAGAGGCTATAGGAGGAAATTAACCAACACACAATGATAGAATAGTTGTTAAGCAATGAAGACCAAGAAAACACCAAACTGCCTTAAGTAATCAATATGCCAGTGATTAATTCACACTTTTCAACTTTGAATATTAATAACTTTAATTAAATAACTTTAATTAATAACTTTGAATATTAATGATCTTAACTCCCCATTCAAAAGATATAGACTTAACAATTTAGATCAGAAATCAGGATCTGTCCCTTTGTGTCTTCAAGAAATCCACATTACTTCAAATGATTCAAGTGTAAGACCTGAAGCCATAAGTTTACTAGAGAAAACAGTAGAGAACACTTCAAGATACAGGCAGAGGGAAAGACCTGAACAGTACTCTAGTAGCCCAGGTAATAAGGCAAACAATCAACACATGGGACCTTAGGAAACCAAAATCTATAGTACAGGAAAGAAAACTGCCAGTTGAGTTAGGAGACACCCTGAAGCATGGGAGAAAAATTTTAGCAACTGATATATCTGGAATATATAAAGCACTCAAAATTTAATAAAATAACAAACAACCAAATCAAAACAAAATGGACCATGCAAGTGAACAGAGAATTCTCAAAGGGAGAATTATAAATGGCCAATAAATGCCTTTAAAAATGGTCAACATATTTGGCTATTAGGGAAAGGCAAATTAAAACAAATGCTGGCAGGGGTATGGTAAAAGAGAGACCCTTATTCACTGTTGGTGGGAGTGTAAATTGGTATAGCCAGTTTGAAAATAAGTGCATAAACCCTGAACACTGTACTATAGAGATACTTGTTCATCTACATTTTTACTGCTTTATTCACAATAGTTAGAAAATGGAATCTACCCAGATGTCTATCAAATGTTGAGTGAGTAATAAAGGTGTGGTATACACTCACAGTGGAATTTTATTCTGCTTAAAAAGAAAAATATAATTCTGAAATTTGCAAGAAAACTGGTGGACCTGGCACATATTATATTGAAATAGCTCAAATACAGAAAGAAAAATACCATAGTTCTCTCTCATGTATGGATCCTAGTATTAAACTTTTAGATTTGAATGTAAGATGGAGTAAGAGTTAGTACTAGTGGCCACCAAGCAGGAAAGGCTCTATGATGGGGTAGGGATGGAAGATATGTGAGTAGAAGGGCATCAACAAGATCTAGGTGGCTCAAGGGATTGGGGCGGAAGAGAGTGGGGGGGATAGTTAGCCAAAACTAAAGATGATACGCATTTAATTTAATTTAAGCATTATGGAAACCTACTTCTTTGCTAGAGAATTAAATACAAAATTTAAGCAGTAATTTGTTACATAAATATCCCAGTGCCACAGGTGAGAATCTTCCCAGTGAGTTGTTGGTCAGGGCTACTCATGCAGTCCCCAAAACAAGACAGGCTATTGCCAGTTCTCTCGGTTCACCACAAGAACTAGAGTATAAGGCCTTGTTGCTGAGGATATCACATGTGTTGTTGTTAGACATTGCAGATTAACCTGGTACTGAGCTGGAAGCCTCCTCCCTTCTTTCTAGTTGCCATAGGGCTAGAAAATGCTGCTGGAGGAGAAATATCAACAGTTTTGAACCCTGGGAACTACACAACTGGCCTGCAATCTCATTAGTGAAATAGTGGTGTGCCTGTTACTGGGTAATGAACAGCTCTCTGGTTGGATTTGAGGCCACCTCCACAGAAGATAATTCATGCTTGGTACTGAAAACCTGGTCAAAAGTCTATGGTGGGGCTTGAGAGATACCTCAGCAGTTTAAGGTGTTAGTTTGCAAAGCCAATTCCCCTGTGCCCACATAAAGTTAAATGCACAAAGTGGCAACATGTATGGAGTTCGTTTACAGTGATAAAAGGCCCTAGCATACCTCCCCCCCCCCTCTCTCTAGATCAGTTTGCCTCTTTCTCTGTGTTTCTATGTCTCAAATAAATACATAGATAAATAAATAATTTTGGGGCTGAAAAAGATGGCTCAACAGTTAAGGCTTGCAAAGCCTAAGGACCCAGGTTCAGTTCCCCAGTACCCATGTAAAGCCAGATGCACAAAGTGGCTCATACATCTGGAGTTTATTTGCAATGACTAGAGGCCCTGTTGTACCCTCTGTCTCTCTCTGTCTCTCTTTGTCTCTCTCTGCTTGCAAATAAATAAATAAAAATATATTTTAAAAAGCCTATGGCTTAGAAGGCTATAGATGCTAGGGTGCAAACTACTACTGTTTGTTGATTTAAGTCAATATCTTGTGTCCATAACATTTTCCTTTAACTGCTCATGCTTATGTTCATAAAGCAATGCTGCTCTCGCTTTTGATTAGAGAAGCTTCTTTCTGAGATGGCAGTGATTACTAGGAAGACTTGGACTCATGAAAGTGCTGCAAAAAACTATAGTTAAATGCTCAGTATTGAATGAAATATCTCTGTCATATCCACATTGTGGAAGAGGTGGCGGAAAGAATGCAGAGTGTCACCCACCATGACTCGGGGAACTGAGCAGAAGAGGGGCCAGAAAGAATGTAAGAGCCATGGTGGGAGAGAATATCCAGAAACATCGTCCCTCCCCCAGCAACAACAAAAAGGGGAAAGAAAAAAAGAAAAACTGGCTACCTCTGGTGCAGTTCATAACCCCCTAACAGATCCTGTATGCGCACCGAGGAAGGACCCCAGTGGGTAGGAGACAGAGAGGAGGGAAGTGGGGACACCTTCGCAAGAGTTGCTCATACAATGTATGTACTTACTCATAATAAAGATATTAATTTTTTAAAAAATGTGGAGTGCTTTAGAATGTTGTATTCTAGGTACAAGATAGCCATTGAATTAATGACGTCACAGCAGCTGCCATTACCTGCAAAATATTGAGGTCATCAACATGTCATCATAAATAATAGATGAAAGCAAAAATAAATATATAAGGATATTAGTGGAGGGGCTGGATAGATGACTTAGCAGTAAAGGTGCTTGCTTGTAACGCTTGATGATATGGGTTTGATTCCCTAGTACCCACATCAAGTTAGATGCACAAAGTGGAACATGCCTCTGGAGTTTATTTGCAGTAGTAAGAGGCTCTGGTGCACCTGTTCTATCTCACTATCTCTCTCTGTCTTTTCTCTCATCCCTCCCTCTCTGTCCTTGCAAATAACTAAATAAAAATACTTTAAAAGAAGATATTAGAATGACTGACTCCAGGGAAGAAGGGATTCAGTGGAAGGGGCAAGAAAGAGTGACAGGAGGATCACAGTCTTGTGATCAAGATGCACTTTGTACATATATAAAAATTGTCAATAAAAAGCTGAAAAATCAGGGGAATAGTGATATCGATACAGTATTTTGGGGTTCACAAGGGTCCTCCAAGTTTATGAACCCTAATTTTGAGTCCTATATTATTTTTAACAAAGAACTGAGAAAGATGGACTCAAGAAGGATTTATTTGAGGGAAATTGAAATCAAGCAAGAAGGCTAGAGCAGAGTCATAAGAACATCAGAAGGAGGAAACAAACTCATATGGAAAATAGCATAGCTCATGAGATACATTCAAGAGAAATGGCTGGGGCAGAGCCATGAACACATGGAAGATAGAGCCTAGGTGCTTATGTAAGGAGATTTAGAAGGAACACACACAGCATCTGTCCTGAGCTTCCCCATGGAGGAAAGTTAGGAGGGAAAATGGTGGTTACTTGAGGAAGGATAGCAGAGGGGAAATATCAAAGCAGAGACCAAGAAATTGGTAGTAAAGAGAGTTACTCTCATGGTTACCCCAAGTTTAGAGTGAGGGAAATACGCACATGCTAAATTCAGAGATCAGAGGCAAATCATACAAGTAATTAAAATGAGAAGTTGCCTCAAGTATAAAACAGAGACAAACAAGCTACACAGTCCAAAAAGTAGTATTCTTCTCAACCTGGGTGGAAGGGGGCGGAGCCAAACTCACATGTATCCCTGTGACCAGAGCTAGGAGAAGCAGAGAGAGAGAGAGAGAGAAAAAAAATCAAAAATGAATCAGCTTTTATAGTTGACTGAAAATGTATTCTTTCGTCAAATTCAGGTTTGTAAAGAAGACCGGATCGGGTTTTAGATTGGAAGGGACAGGCTTCAGGGCCAGCCCATCTGGGTGGTGAAGGCCACCTTTCTAGGTAGCAGGCTAGACTTGGGGTAGCAGGGGATGCTGTAGCTGTTGTAGATCGCTTGATCAGAAGCAAGTTCCATTCCTGCCAGGTCAAGGTGGTAGCAGTTCTCTCTGAGGCTCATTTTCTAACAGAAGCTGCCTAAAAGAAGCTAGCTTCCTCCTATTTCTCCTTCAGTATCTTATCAGGAAACATGGTCAAGGTAAAAAAATGAAATTTCACTTCTACATAAAATACCAAGGATGATGCAGTCTGCTTTGAAATTGTCATATTAACTGTAAAGTTTCTGGCTTTAAAGATTTTAAACTATATCAAACTGAGAAGAAAAAGATTGATATATTTAAGAGAAAACCTTTCCATATTATAATAAAAAGATAATAAAAGATAATTACATGTTTATATAACCATATTTAACATAAGTATTTGAGCCAGGATATTTTAAATTATTTTAAATTCAATAAAATAATAAAAAGCCAATTTGAGAGAGAAGAAAGAAAATATAGTATGTCTGATCATAGTAAAGATGAAATCCTGTTGGATAGGGCTTTTGACGTCTTGCTGTCCTGGAGAATGTGAGATGGTC
>PVHP010018283.1:0-33408 GCA_004024765.1 Zapus hudsonius | reverse complement strand
GATGGAATAATGTTGGGGCCAATATTATGAAGGTCCTGCACAGGTAACGAGTGAGGTCGTGAATGTGACAGGCACTTCATGTCTGGAAGATAGCATTCCAAAGTACTTCTCCCCATTTTCTGGCTCTTACATTCTTTTTGCCCCTTCTTCTGCCATGTTACAGAGACTTGGAGAACATGGAAATCTTACTGTTTTATAACCAGTCTTTTCTACTTACAATACTAATGCTATAAATATATTCATATAACTAAGTGCAATATATTATTTAAATCTCATACTGAAAAGAGCTTTCTTAGAAGTGGTGGTAGTAAACACCACATATCAAAACTCAAATTTAAAAAATATTTTAAATATTTTTAAGAGATAGAGATAGAGAGAATGAGAGAGAGAGAGAGAGAGAGAGAGAGAGAGAGAGAGAGAGAGAGAGAGAGAAGGAGTACACCTGGGCCTCTAGCCACTGAAAATGAACTCCAGATGCATGTGCCATCTTGTGCATCTGGTTTTACATGGGTACTGGGGAATTGAACCTGGATCCTTAGGCTTCACAGGCAAGCACCTTAACTGCTGAGCCACCTCTCCAACCCTAAAAACTTGAGTTTTAAAAACTCTTAAGAATTCTAATTCTTATCAAGTTCCTACCTTGCACCATGCCAGGTTGATGTAGTCAGCCACATGCTGCTGGGATGAACCTCCAAATCAGGCATGTTTATGGGAGGAATGGATTTATGGAAGTTACAGATTCAGATCCAGGGGAAATTCTATAATGGTGAAAGTGGCTGGCCTCCTTTCACAAGTCCAAACAGAGAGAGGGAAGAGAGTGGTAGGGAGAAAGGGAGAGAGGGTGGGAGAGAGAGACAGACAGAGAGAGAGAGAGAGAGAGAGAGAGAGAGAGAGAGAGAGAGAGAGAGAGAATCTATCAACAGACAGGAAGAAGGAAGAGAACAGATTTCCTCCCACTCGAACTTCCTTACATCCTGCCCCCAATGAGAGGGCCACCTTCCCCTCACCCCCTTCTAAGAGGGCCATCCACTCCATGGGAAGGGCTTACTGTGGAGGAAAGACCTCCTCCTTTAGTTAATCCTTCCTGTAAGCAACACCAGAGACCAACCCAAGACTACTGTGGATTACTAAACAGGTCAAGTTGACAACAAAACTTAACCATCACAAGGTATACAAGAGCCTTTATGATGATGATTCTATTGTCAAGTGTTTTTTTGCTCTCAGTTTTTGAGGATAATGTTTCGGACACATGATTGTATGCTCCTAGCACTGGTTATCAGGTATACTTGCATTTACATTCTAGAAGTGACAAACTCTTGTCAGAAGCATTCCCTTTATTACATTTCTTTTATAAACAAGGAGATCAAAGGACTTTTAGAATACTTGGAAATTGCGTTGTACAAGGAATTTTTAGAAATCAGTTGGATTGTGATTTGTAGGACATATTGATTAGGTTGCCTGTTCCAGAATCTTCTTTAAAATATATCCTAGGGTCTTAGGATGTATCACAATGATAGAATACTTGTCTAGCATATGCATGACCCTGAGTTTAAACTTCAGCGTTTCAAAAGAAACTCTTGGGACTGGGGAGATGGCTCAGTGTTGATAAGACATTGGCAATACAACTCTGAGTACCTGAGTTCAGATGCCCAGACCCTACATAAAGCCAGAAGCTGTGGCAGGTTCTGTCATCCCAGAATACCTACCATAAGATGGAACCCAGATACGCGAGAACGTCTCTGAAACTTGCTATCAGAGTGGTGAATAGAACACTCTGCCTCAGAACAAGGTGGAAGGGGAGTACTGACTTGAAAACTGCCCTCTTTTCTCCACATGTGTGCTATGGTGCATATGATCAGGCATGGAGTTGAAGAGAGAGTAAAAAGAAAAACAGCTAAGCTGTTGGCAAGAAATTTAGAGGAGGGATAATCAAATCTATGTGTCATCACTCAGAGTGCCTGGCACAGCACGATAGTGTATGTTCACAACATTCTTTGATTCCTTGAAAATCATTAATTATGTTCAACACACGTTCTTTTCTTTACCTAAGCCAGGAAAGAGTACAAAACATTTTAAGAAGGTTTATTCTTTTAAGAAAAGAAGCGTCGTTTTACTTAAAGTTTGAGAGTCACTAAGGAAAATACTTGAGTGTGGAACATCAGAAAGGATGGTTAAATGTGACTTCTTAAGGATATCACCCCCCCAAAAAAATATCACCCCCCAAAAAAAAGGAAAAAAAAGAAGAATACAACATTGAGAAAGTAATGGTAAGAGGAATTGGAACCTGATAAAAATACATTATTTATTTATGTATAAAATTGTCAAAAAACCCTCCAAATTAATTAAAGATTCAAGAGAGCATACCTCTCTATTTCTCTGCTTTACTTCAATTTGTCTAGTCAGAATTAATTTTTAAATTTCACATTAAATAGTGAAATGAGATTGTGTCCTCTGAGCGTGCTGAGTCAGCAGTGCTTTGCTTTTGTGCACAGGAAGTCGGCCATCCACGTGGGTTTCAATGAAGCTGCCTCTCAGGAATCAAGCTCATCACACTTAGACCAGAATTAAGTGAGTTGACAACAATGGATGAACAATCCTCTATTCAATTCAGAGTTGCCACTGCAGAGAACAAAAGGGAAATTTGTCAGACTGAGTGTCTTCAGGAGGTGTGAAGGTGTGAACTTCTCACAGTGAGATGAGACAGGACATTAATGAAATTTACACCACCTAGACCTGGCTCTGTGAATCCTGGGGAAGAGCAGATTGAGAGACCTGCTGGCCTTAAACTAACTCACTGCCATGAAGACCAAATGACATGCAGCAAGCTGGCAATTTGCAAATTCACCATGGAGTCTGGGAAGATGAGGGAGAATATTCATAACCTCATCCGGGTTCCTTCTGTGTAGCATCAGGAAACCTGTGAGACCAAATTCATTTAAAGGTGGTGTGGTAACTGTGGGAGAAGCCAAGAGAGTCAAGTCTAGACCAACCCACAGCAGGGCCTCTGGTGCCCTGAGCCTCGGATGATCATAAATGGTGAGATTAACTAATCACTATGCCAGACACCTTATTCATATTTTACCTCCATGAATTCATTCAATCCTGCCAGCAGCCCCTCGAGGCATCTCTCCTCTAAGGGGATGAGGATGTGGAAGAAGAGAAAATACAGTAATTCTCCCAGGGTTGTAGAGCTGTGAATTACAGCGGGTCCAGTTCAAGCCAAGCAGTTGCCTCTGGAGGGATCTATGCATTCCTCTCTCCAGGAGTTCTTGCTTTCCTGGGTTTAGCTCTCTGCTGTGACTGCTCTGAAGAACCTTCCTCAGACAAATCGCCACACATGAGTTGTTTCTGATTACCACCCTGAATCCTGTTCAAGTCTGTTCGCTTTGACATCTCACCCAGACTGTTTGGATTGTGGCTTAATTGTTGGCAATCTTCTTTTCGGTCAGGCCATTACAGAACGTTTAAATCACTCTCAGAGGTGATGATGTCTGGTAGCATATTTTCATCATATGTGTATTTTTCTCACTTTAGTGAGCTTCGTTCTGTTAACTCTTTGTTGGTGGGGCTGCCTTCTAATTATTACCTTCCTGTATGAACAACAATTATTAGAGGACATATTGGTGGGAAAGTCTCAGAATAAGTTACAGAGATATTGAACTTGTGGAAATGGGTACATTCTTAGGAATTCTAAGTCATGACGGAGCTCCGGCCTTTTACTATTTATTGTCTTTCTTACATCATTGCTGATTTTAAATAATGAGACAAAGGAGTCTTGCTTGTCTTAGCTTATTGATTTACTTTAAATGTGAACTTAGAAAACTGTCAAAGGAGATTTTCTATTTATACCTTCTGTAACGATCAATTTCCCATTATTAGTGAAGTAAATCATAGGTGTGAAATGAGCTCAAAAATTCAGCCAGTGTACTTTATGTCTCCATATGAGTCACTTTGACTTGAATTGCTAACGTTAGGATGTATTGCAGATCTTCTCAATGATCCTTGAGGTTTAGGGGGGAAAACACTTTTTCGCATGCTCTGATGACTTGAGATAACCACTTATGAATTACTAGGCGTTGACAACGTGATCTGACTGGACCAATAGAAAGGAGTGATTTATGAACCAGCTTGGGGAGACAACTTATTTTTATAGCCTGTCAATCACCTTCAAGGCTTGTGAGGTCATATAAGAATTACCCCCACACTTCCAAACATCCTCTGTGGATGCTCAACCTTTCTGAAAGCTTTGACAGGATTTTCCTGCCTTGACAATAAGTCGTCAAATGATGAGCAAAGCCATCCTGTCTCTTGGCAGAGTGTCAGGCCTACTGCTGCATTCATACCAACCGGGGAACAGAACGGGAAAAGAGTGTCTCACCCACAGTCCAGATGTGAAACCTGGATCGCACTTTCTGTTCCAATTGTGTATTTGGAGACGTTTCAATTCATAAATTATAAATGCCCTGTGTTGCTTTGCAGGTCATGAGAGAAGAGCAGATGACAATTCCAAGATTGTTATTAGAGGAAAGCAATGCTTGGGGAGAAGGGGAGGAGGGATACAGGACAAAGAGAGGGAATTAGAAATGCATTTAGTAAAGAGTAGCTGAAGGGAGGCTACAATGAAGATGATAACTTAGAACTGTCTGCAGCAGATGGGATCGGCCATCATTGCCAGTTGCGGAGTCTTTTGGGAACTCAATAACAAATTCATGATTCCCTTGGATCCAAAGGGTGATTTCACAAACAATAGCATAAATATCTAAGGACTTTGAAACTGCAGAACAGATACTTAGCCATAAACATACTCTCCTGAGAGAGATGTATGAGGGAACAAGATGGTACAAGGAGAATGTGTGGGGGAACACACAAAAGTTGAAGATTTTTTGTGAATTTTGTTTAAAACTTCCCTTAGTCACGGCTATAAAAATTGTTCTTTTACTGCTTCCTCGTGTTTCCCAGCTTTGAATGAAATGATCTATCTTTTGCATTTGGAAAATGTGTTTTAAAGAAATGGCCCACAAATTGATTTCAAATAAAACATCTCAGTGTAATCATAATAAAGTGGTTTTTTTAATTAATAAGAAGATAGATTGGTTGTGAGAATTCTTAGACCCCTCTGCAGATCTGAAAAAGTGTCTACCATTTTCTGGGGTGTTCTGGAAAGAAAATATAAGAGTCTCCTATTATATGAGCAGGTCTGTGAACCAATGACCTGACTGGTCACTCACTGTGGGCTGTGCCAAGAAAAGTACCTCTGCTCTGCCATGCTCAGTCATTGGCTGGGGGCTTCATGGAGGATGAATGTGACCTTGGCCCACAAGCTGACACTGATGGTTGACCAGGAAGGAGCTAACAGCTGGAAATGGTTAACTACATGCTTTTCAAAGCTGGGTACCAAATTCTTTCTCAAAGGTTTTCTAGGAAGGGCATCACTTATACCCGCCACAGGAAGTACTCAAAACGCCAGCCATGCCACTGATTGGACCCATTTTATCATCTTTAAACCTGAGATTCTGATATGGAAATGTCCTAGTTTAGATGTGAGGATTCAAGCGGTGGGGTGTGGGGGGGAGGCAGATAAGAACATGCCTATGGGCTTGAGACTTCCTGGGCAGCACTTGGCAATGAGGCCAGATCATCAAAGAGCCAGGGAATTGGATAGCCCATGACCCCCATTCCCCCAGAAGAGGAGCTTGAGAAGGGAGCTCCCATCTTTCCTGTCTCTGGTGGGTTAACTGGATGACCTGTTATGGTTTTCTTTTTATACTATGAGTTGGATGACCTCAATGTTCATATGGATGAAGTACCCACATTCTAAATGCACAACTTGGCTTCATCTACTTTAGATCTTTTTTTTATAAAAGATTAAAAAATTTTAAAACTAATATTTATTGTCAATAATTAGATACACTGTATGAGCAAGTCTTGTCTTGGTACCCTCATTTCCCTCCTCCTTGTCCCCAACCCGCTGGGGGCCCTCTTCAGTGGGCTTGCTGGACCAGATCATGGGATGGGGGTTATGGATTGTACAAGAGGTAGCCAGTTTTCTTTTCCTTCTTTGTGTGTTGTTTCTAAGGGGGGCATGTCTCTGCATATTCTCCCCAACCATGGCTCTTACAATCTTTCTGCCCCCTCTTCCGTTCAGATCCCTGAGTTACAGTGGGTGAGTTTTAAGCCTGCTTTACTGTTGAGATCTGAAGAGTCTCTGGATATCTGCTTTGGATTATGTTGAGTGCCCTCAGCGTCTGTCTCCATTACCCTTTCAGAGGTTATCTGACTTGCTGTGGAGGTAGGTCTCTTGCTCATCTTGCTACTTCCTCAAAGGTTTCATCTGGGCCCTAGATGATGAGTTAGGGGTGGTTCATCTCCTATTAGGTGTCAGGCCTTATCTCAGGTCCTGTTGGTGGAATTGGGTTGTCCATGGTCCTTACTGCCTTCTGAAACACACAAAGAGAATCTCCCCTGGAGAATGAGATCAGCATAAGTTATATGAGACAAACTTTGTTAATTGTCAGGATTCTAATCGTAGTAGCCTCTCTGTAGATCTCTGGTTAGTGTGGTTTTCCCTTGGGGTCCATGTTCTTGGTCTCCATAAAGTTTTCCATGGATCCCAGTTCCAGTTAAGGGTTCCTTGCCGCTGAGTGGATCTTTTAGCCAATTAGCAAGCTGATAAATTTATTTCTGTAGGTTTAGAGGTCTTTCCATTGGTGTATCACTTGGGCTATCACTACAAAGAATAAGGACTGGAAATAATGGAAAGAAATGAGTGAAGGAGCCAGGCATGGTGGGGCACATTTGTATTGCCAGCCTGCAAAAAGTTGAGGCAGGAGGGCAACCTAGGCTACACAGTGAAAACCTATCTCAGAAAAGAAAAAAAAAACATGCTCAGAGGAAAGCCCCATGACTTCATTCTTTATGTACATAACAGAAACATACTGTTGTCATTGACACCTACGGGAGACCTTCGAGGCAATGCCACATCATGTGGCTGGTGATTTCGTCGACCCTTCTGGAAAGGATAGGCTACACAATAGCTGTCTGAATCACTTAACTGTCCTTCTGTAGCAATAAAGGTGACGTAGAAAATGCACAAACAGTGAATGTGATTGTACCGTAATATATCCACTTATAAATGCAGGTTTTGCATGGATTTTCCTATGGTTCATTGCCTGGCATGCCCTACTTCAGGCCAAACTAGATTAGGCAAGATCCTTGGCATTCTTGCTCCCTAGTCCTACTAAACCCTGTCCCCTTGGGAGATTACTCCCAGGGAGCTGATCTTATTGAAAAGCTATTGGATGAAGTGTTTACCCTACTGAGGCCATGCTTGTCTTTAGTGGGGGAATTCTGAAGTAAAAAATAAAAAGGCCAGTGTATTCAAAATATAGGTAATTTTCTATTGTCTGGATATAAAACAATGCACAAGTATTATGGAAAACTTGGAAAAGGGAGGGGAAAATATTATATGGTCTATTCTAGTCACTATTACCAAGTACCAATAATGGTGGTGCATTTCAGGCTCTCAGAGGCGTGGCTGACATCAGTTCCTTAGACAGTGGCTTGCCCATTTTTTTTCTTTCTGGAAGTTATCTCTACTTCCACATTCTCTTTCCTTCTGTCCTTGTGTTCATATCTTTCCGTTGAGACAAACTCTTTGACAGAAATGCTGAGTTATAGTATCATTTATTTATTTGTAAGTAGAGAGAGACAAAAAGAAAGAGAGAGGGGGGAGGAAAGAGGACACCAAGGTATAATGCTACTGCCAACTCCAGACACATTGTGCATCAGGTTTTACATGGGTACTGGGTAAATTAACCCAGGTCATCAGGCTTTGCAAGCAAGTGCCTTTCAACACTGAGTCATCGCTCCAGCCCCAAAAGAAGGAGGGGGCTTGCAGTGAGACAGACACCAATGATTTTTGACACAACCTAAAGCAGAAGTACAGAGACCCCTAAGTCCTCAACAATAGAACAGCCTTAATACTCACCCACCAGGACTCAGGGAACTGAGAGGAAGAGGGGGCGGAAAGATTGTGAGAGCCTTAGTTGGGGAGAATATCCAGAGACACGGCCCCCCTCAGTAACAACACACTAGGGTCGGTGGAACCAGGCTGACTCCTAGGCTATCCATGGTCCCCTGCCCCAAGGACTGATCCAGACAGCCCATGGAGGAGGATATCCAGATGATTGGGGATGGGGAAGAGGGGCATTGAGGAATGGGGGATAACAAATCATGGTTTGTCCATTAAATAATGTAACTCATTATGGACAAGAAAAAAAAAGAAAAAAAAGGAGGGGGCTTGCCTAATGACCAAGGCTCATCAGACCCTCCCATTCAAGTATATTGTGAAAATTATTTCAACTTAATGATTTCATGTTCAAGGCCACTTTTGAAAGATCCAGTAAAGGTTAGTAAGAGAAGAGAGTAAGTGACATTAGCTAGTAATTAAAAGCTGAACCAATTAAAAGTAAATTCTAATGCCTAGTATAACTGTGGTGGTGAATTTTGGTTATCCACTTGATTGAGGTAAGAAATTGCTAGGGCGTCAACGAGGCACACCTTTGGATGTGTGTGAAGAAGGCATTTTCAGGGAGGCTTCACTGATGAGGGAAGACATACCCTAGACATGACCAGCACCATCTCACAGGTTGGAGCCTGGACTGAATACAAAGGGAAAGGGGGAGATGGAGAGATGGTTAAAGGAACTCGCTTGCTAAGCCTGATGGCCCAGGTTTGATTCCCCAGTATTCATGTAAAGCCAGATGCACAATGTGGTGCTTGTGTCTGGAGTTGGCCATGGCAGGAGACCCTGGCATGCCCAAACTCATTCTTTCATTCTCTGTTTCTTTCTCTCAAAAAATATTTAAATAAAGGGAAAAAGGAAAATACCAGCTGAGACAATCATTCTCTGTTTTCTGCCTTGGTCAATCTGCTCTGCTCTCCCCACCATGTCTTCCCCACCATGATGGACTGTTGCCACTGAGCTGTGAGCCAAAAATAAACCCTTCCTCCTTAAAGTTTCTTTCCATCAGATATTTGGTTATAATGGTGAGAAAAATATACAATTCTGGATGCCAGAGTCACAGGATTTGGGAAAAAGCGAGAAATGATTGCTTGGAGAGAATCACACTTTTTTTTTTGCCTATTCATGCTTTTCAATAGAAGAAGAGAGGCATATTAGGATTTTTTACATATATATGTTGGTAATCTTTTATGTAGTAGATTGATAGGTTTTAGGGCTACAAAGATGTAAAAGACATGGTCCCAGCTGGGCTCCAATAGTTCTAACACTCAAGAGCCTTAGGGTCTTGAGTTTGAGAACAACCTGGGTTACATGCAAGATTTTGTCTCAAAACAGCCATCAGACAGACACATCAAATAATAGATATCTTTTTCTTTGAAGTGCTACAATAAAATTGTGGAAAGGCTTTAATAAATAGTCACCATCGAACCTATTGAGTGCCTTGTTGGAGTAGAAATATCACAATTGTTGGCACATCCCTAGGTCAATTCATCTCATACTGCAGAGTGGAAAATTTGTTGAGTTTGCACTGAACACAACATTCTATTCTAATTATAAACTAAGCTCACCTGTTAGTTTCTTAAAGAAATGACATACTAAATATGCAAAACATGCTGAAATAGAATTACTATAATTGTTTATTATAGAATGTATGCAATGCCAAATTTTTATTTTAAAACTAAACCTTTGTTTCTCGGGAAGAGAAAGAGGAAGACTAAAGCCTTGTAAATTAAATCTAGTAATTGCTGGAATGATCTGGAACACTTTTTGCCAACCTCAGCAAAGGTTGTTATACCCTAAGTATAACTTGTCATCTTGTGACAAAATTCAATTTTGAGGGTAAGTGAAAATTCATTTAAATTTTCAATTGCTTAGTGTATTTGAAAACCAAACATCTTTGCTAGGATCTTTTTCACATTTATCTTGTGTCAGGTAGTAGGGGATTGGACCCCCATGCCTCTTGAAGATGGTAAGATTGATGAATTGTTTACACAGGCAATCAGGATTCGGTTCAGACACTGTTAAGCAATATATCGTTTCGATGTTGGTGTAACAGGGTTTCAGCCCTTATTCATTTCTGAATGACATTCAGAGAGAAATTTAACTAGCTGATCTTGTGTCCCTAACAAGCAACAAGTCTGCATGGTGGTTATATAGAATATTATATCTCTAAATGTGATTCTATAAGGTGGCCAGTTAATAAATTTTGTGACTGGTGATTCCTTCTCATGATTTACAGAAATTCCCCCAAACAAATTTTATTTTACAGGCTAAAATGCAATATTCAGTTTTTAGTAGAAACAGTGAGGAACATCTAAAGCCTGAAGGCAAAAGAGGAGAATCTTATGAGGAGAAGAATTAGAGGAATCTAAGGAGGCCACAAAAGCTTTGTCCCTGGAACATTCTCCCACCCATGCTTAGCTATAGATAATGAAGCCAATGCTCGCTAAGGCCATCAACAGTTCAGTTACAAAAATGTAGGTGAAGTTAATTTATCCTTGCTTCTTGCCATTTCTTATTAGCTATGCTTTCTCTTTTAGATCACAGAAAATATTATATATAAAACATCATCTGTGATGGTAAACAAATAATTCTAGTTTTGGTCAAAGGAAATCAGTAGAGGCTGATAGTGACAGGTGGGGTATCTGTTTTTGTGGAAGAAAAAAGAATTGTTTTGTTCAAAGCTTCATCCACCGTGTGCATAGCCAAGGATAATCATACTGGAAATGCTGGAAGCGATCAGAGGGATCTTTCCTTGAAGCTTGTCTATCTAGTTTGACTTTTTGCATTTAATTACTCAAATCACTACCGGAACCAAGATGAGATAGATTTTTTTTTTGTCAACCAAAATGTTCCTTCTTGGCCCCTTCTAATCAATAAGACTGTATCCAAAGAGGTAACTAATCACCACGAAAACACACCTCTGGGTGTGTACAGAAGTTTCTGGAAAGCTTTACCTGAGGAGGGACGGACACCAACCCATAGGCTGTGGTCCTGGGTGGAATAAAGAGAGAGTCAGCTGAGCACCTGTATTTCTCGTTTCCTCACTGCAGATGCAAGGTGACCGCTGCCTATGCTCCTTCCTACCATAATGACCTTTGCCCTCACATTATGAGTCAGAATAACCCCTTTCTTTCTTGAGTTAAAAAAATGGTGTGAAATGAGATGAGCCATGTACATGGCTGGAATCCTTACAAGTCACCTTTTTTATTGGGTGGAAAAGAAGATTAAAACCTATTTAAATTATTTTCCTTGAAAACTCAGTTGCAATACTCTTCTGAAAATTAATGATCCCACCAGTCTGTTCATCGCCCCTCCCTCCTTCCTTCCCTCCTTCCTTCCCTTTAATGACACCCTCCTCTGGGTACTGTCCTACCTGAGGGCTATGATTGCGTCTTTCTTGTTTGTAATTGGTTACTGCTGTGATGCACCCAGTGGGCATTCAGGAAACTCTTGTCAGGTGCACCGAGATAGACTGTTATCTGGCAATTATATATTACACATAAATTTTGGAAGTTTGGTATGGCCTTTATGTTCAAGTCTGTTTTTTGGGGGAGAAGGTATGAGTTTCAGCAAATCCTTTGAATTTATCAGTCAAGCTCCCTGAGAGGTCTTGAGTGGGCTTGACAACACCAACCAAGGCAGCTCTTTATGAAATGATTTTTCTCTTCGAAGGCTCAGCAGTGACACAGAGAAAATAGCTGTAATTTAGCCACTGAGTAGCATTTACCTCAGCAGTGGACTTAGTCGGAATGGTAACCTTTCACTCCAACTGACACAGTCCTGGATATATATAGATTTCAATACAGATGTGGTCATTAATTTCATTTGATGCTATGACCATCTTTATAATTTATAAAGTTAAGAGACTATAAACCTAAGCGTTTGAGGAATGAGTCTAGCAAGATAGGAACCACCCACTGCCAGAATTGTAACTACAAGATGCTGTTGAAATGATTGAATTATTAATATTGCGACAAAAATAAAGCCTCTTTTTACTTCCACTAGTGAGGGAAGGCAAGCTGAAGTCTGCAGGCAGCTCCTGTAATGTTTGTTTGCAGTATTGAATGTTGAATTTAAGGGCCTTGAATATGCTAGGCAAATGCTCTACCACTGGCCTATGTCTCCAGCCTTTTTATAATATTTATTTTGAGACATACTTTAAGTTGGCCTTGAACTCCCTATGTAGCCCGAAATGGCCTTGAGTTTACTATCCTGCAAGCAGCTGGGATTGTAAGTGTATGCATCACACCTGGCCCTGTAATTTTCTTCGCAGTCTCTGCTTCCCAGCTCTTCCTAATGTCCTTGCTCAGTAAGAGACACACAAATATCTTTTATGTACACCCGTAGCCTAAATTATAAAAGGAACTGTAGTGGCATAAAAACTGCTTTTCTTCTTTGTGTATGTGTATGTTTAAGGTATGTAGGGTGTTTGTGCAAAGGAGACTTCTAACACACCCTCCAAGGCTTGGGGACATTGCAAAAGAGCAGGTGGAAGGAATGTTAGAGCCACAGGGTGGGAAGGTGTATTCTGATGCCTTGTCTCTTCCACAGAGACTGGTACATTCATGACCCCAACAGTGAATACTGATGACCTCACCGAGGAAGGTTCTCAGTGGAATGGGGTTGGAGGAGACGGAACATGGAAGTACAATTTGATGGCAATATGACTGTTACAGGTTGTAACCTAGAAAGTAGCTTCCAGAACTTCAGCTACAAACCCAGGACGGTGATTTCCCTTTAAGAAATCCAGACCCTTATCTTAGGTAAATGGGTGTAAATTAGGAACCAGGCTGCCAGTTAATGGGGACAAAAGGGGAGTGCACCTGGCATAGAGTTCATGACTGTCTTCACTTAGGCTAAACATTTATGGCTGTCTTAAACCAGGCAGGGCTGACAAAGGCTCTGCTTAGCTACCTACGATAAGGAAGAAGAAATGAGGAGTTATGTCTTGTCCAAATCTTTTCCTGTCAGAGCAGGGACCAGAAATAATGTTATTTATGATGGAAATACATTACCTCTCAAGGCTAGTGACCTTCTGAGTGTTTGTTTTCACCCTCGAATTGGAAATTGATAATGTTACTCACCGCTGAAAATGGGGAAAGTATTTGTTTTCAAGTCATACCTTGCTGTGCAGAGGCTTGGGGGACCGGACCATCAGCTGATGAATAATTTTATTTTTGTCTTTTATATTTTCAATGTTTGCTCTTTTTAAAAATAAAGACTGGGCTGGAGAGATGGCTCAGCGGTTAAGGCACTTGCCTCCAGTGCCTAAGGCCCTGGGTTTAATTCCCCAGGACCCACATAAGCCAGAACCACAAGGTGGTGGCCCTGGTGCATTCTCTCTCTCTCTCTCTCTCTCTCTCTCTCTCTCTCTCTCTCTCTCTCTCTGTATCTCTACTTGATGATGAATAAATAAAATATTAAAAAATAAAAATAAAAATATTTTCTTTGAAACTTATTAGTTCTCGGGTGGTCACTTGGACATATTTCAATGACTATTAGGGAATAAGTTCACACAATAAAGTTCTCAAATTAAAGAAGATCATATATAAGAAAATAAAAATAACTTCACTTTGCACTCTATAGGTACACCTGTATCCTTAAAAATAATAAAAAAAAGGAAAAAAAATTTGAAAAAAACCCCAAAGATACACGGAATTTAGGAGAGACTTTAAAAGTCTAATCTCAGTGCCACAATAAAGTTACTAAATTTTCTAGAAAAGCACGTGTGAAGTGAGAAGAGCTTGTGAAATAAAGCACAAAGTCCCCTTTCTGTTGCACTCTGAAAAGTCATTCAGAATGGTCCATTTTAACTGCAGAACTTCTTCGCCTATTGGGTCATTGCCTTTGTGTTTGAGATAACTGGAGACTTGGTTTATTAAGATTTGCTCTAGATATTTTTAAAATGTCAAGCCTTTCCCATCTGTAACCATGGCAGTGTGCCTGGGATCCAGCACACTGGGGGTGTGTGTGCTAGCTACAATAATAAGCATCCTTAGCAAACTTGGACAGGTATAACTCTTATTCTCCTCCTATCCTCATAAGAGAGACCTTTCATGCTTCTTTTCGTGGGAGCCAAGTTCTAAGAAGTTGAGTAACTTGCTGGAGGGATCAAGCCTGGGGCTTGCCTGGCCCAGACCTTGCTTTTCTTGGTTACCTTGGCTGAGGTGGGAGGGGTCTATCTGGACACAGTGTGCTGTAGACATGCATTGATCAACAAGAGACTCGCCTTTCTTGTTGAATACATTTACTTTACCCAAGTTATGCTTCAGGGAGGCTGTAGGTGTGAACATGTTCAAATGATTCCTCAACCTTTACGCTTGTGTTTCTTACTAACTAAAATTTGGCTTTAAAGAAAATGGGTTCCTTAAGATCATCGAGCAATTCCAACAGGGCTGTAAACTTGAACTTCGGTCACGTGTTGCTTTTCTTTCAAACAAAACCATTCTTTTATGGTTCTGAAGTACAGCAGTATGTAATAGTGCATATACTTGTATACAATCACACAACAAAACTAAGCACTTATTTACTTCTGAATTTAATAAAGTGAATGCCCATCATTGTGAAACAAAGACATAGCCCACCTTGCTCATGTGCTTGGCAATTACTATATGAATTACATTCATTCATTGGGTTTGATTATAAACGTGTCAGTTTTCTGATATAGTTTTTTTTAATGTCTTGTAAAATATCCGCTATCTGAAAGCATGAATTTTGGTGGGCGTGTCCAACTAAGAACAGATTCTAAAAGTTGAAATGAGCCATTACTGTTGAAGTGTATAGTTTTACATGAAAACCAGTAGGGGTGGGGGTACTATTACAGCATTATATGCGTGTTCAAATAACCATGGGGAAGGGTTGGTTATATCACACTCTAAAACGGGAGGGTCTTCCATATCAATTTAATTGTTTTCTCAGGGAATCAAACAGCTTACAGGCGTCCTGTAATTAATCTTCAAGTCTCTTGACTTTTGGCTGTTATGTTGATTAATCAGAACCAATGGTACATACTAATTATGTAGGCAAATTAGGTAAACTGCAAACCGAGCAATTAACAGTCATTACAGGCTCCTAGCGTAGTTCTACTACTTATCCTCTGGTCCTGTCCGTGACCTTAATCGAGCACATTAATCTCTCTGCGTTTCTTTTCTTCATCTGCAAAATGGGGCTGGCAAACAGTACATTTCTTAAAACTGAGTGACACAGCGTAGATCCAGTAAGTCAAGAAGCATTTGGAATAGAGAGAGAAATCAATAAACGGTAGCTATTAGATTTTAAGGGGATTTTCTAGGTGTAAAAAAATATTTCAATCACTTAAAGGAGACAAATGTGTAGCTGAATTCACTTATGGCTCAGATTACGCTTTTAAAAAGGCAGGAAGATATGATACAAAATAACACCAAATATCTCTAAGATATGAAAACACTTTAGTGAATTTCAGTCCAGGAAGTATTGAACCAATGTATTTGCTTCAGGACCATTTAAGTCCTTAGGGAGTGAGGGCAGTTGGAGGAGGCCTCTGGGTTCTGAAAAACAGAAATAAAGTATTAAACACCCAAATGAGAGAAAACTGGCAGGTGACATCCTGTGAAAGAACTTAGCTGGGAGGCCTGGGAGGAGGATGGCTGGGAGCCAGGAGGGTGTGGCCAGAGAAGGAAGGCCTTGGGATGAACAGCTCTCCTGATGCCAATAAGCCAGGGCTTTGCAACATCAGTGAAAATGTGTGTCATCTGGCAGGCCAGGAAAAATAAAGAGGCTGATGCCATGGGTTAGGGTGACATCCAAGAGTCTGTGTTCTTAAGCAGAAATGTCTCCCGCTTGGAAATAGTAGCTTATGTCTTGGAGGTAATGTGCAGAGGATCCAGTACTGAGTATGGCAAGGAGGCTGCTTCAGCTGGTAAGCACAGTCAAAGGACTCTCCTTTGGAATAGTGGCCACCATAATGGGATGCCAAGAAAGGATCAAAGACTTTACACAGGACGCAAGGAATGTGGGTAAAGGCACACTACAAAGGGAAAGGCATCAATGACCATCTGGCTAGGAGATATGATTCCCTGGACACAGCCAGGGAAGGTTAGCAGAGAAATGGGTTATGGCCAGTCAGCATGGCCTAATAGGCAAGTTCCAGGCCACTAAGAGAGCCTGTGTCATAGTCAGCCACACACCGCTGGGATGAATCTCCAAACCAGGCACAGTTTATGGGAGGAAATGATTTATTCAAGTTATAGATACAGGGGAAGTTCCAGCATGCAAAAGAGGCTGCCCCTTTCACAGGTCCAAGCAGAGAGAGAGAGAGAGAGAGAGAGAGAGAGAGAGAGAGAGAGAGAGAGAGAGAGAGAGAGAGAGAGAGAGACCCATCACCAACACCACACACAGAGAACAGCAAACAGGCAGGAGGGCCAGGAAGAGAATTTCTTCCCCTTGCAACCCTTCCCCAGACTTAATGGCTTCCTGAGTCTCTAGAATTTCCTTCCTGCATGGCTCACACAGGAAAGGATCTTTACTTCTAGCTTCTTTGAGCTTCCTTACATCTTGTCCCCTACTAAGAGGCTGCCTTCCTGTAAACATCCTCAGAGACCCACCCACCCAAGATTACTTGAAAGGTCAAGTTGACATCAAAACTTAACCATCACAGCCTGTAAATAAAAGGTGGACAGCTTTCTTGAGGAATGGCACCCAATGTTGTCCTCTGGTCTACACACACACACACACACACACACACACACACACACACACACCCATAAATATGTGAACACATGTGAACGTGAACATTCATACATAGACATACATGCATAAAACGTGTCACACAAGCCTAAATAAATTGGAAACACAAACTATTTCATCGGTATTGCTGAGGATTAGTGGATGTGCAAAAGTCTTTTATTGGCACGTGTGTAGCATAGCATGTGGTACATGGTGTAGGCATGCATTTGTGCATATGTGTGTGTCCTGTGTACATGCATGTCGAGTCCACGTGAAGACACTGAGTGACCTCCTCTATTGCTCCCCCACTGTTTTCTTGAGACCCAGTCTCTCACTGCATGGGGGGCTCCCATTTTTCATTTAGACTGACTGATCATGGAGCTGCACTGGTGCCCCTGTTTCTGCCTGGCTCAGTCCTGGGGTTGCAGGCATGCATGACCATGCTTGGCTTCTTACATGAGGTTTGGGGATTGAACTCAGGTCCCCGTGCCTACTCAAAAAGTGCTCTTCCCTGATGAGCAAGTATTATTTTAAAAGAATAATTTGAACATATTTTTTATTCTCATTTTCATGCTCTGAGTTCTTAAAATTTGTTTTAAAAAAATCTGCCCAAAGTAGAAACTCATCATTGACTGGTATAGTTAAGAGAAAAAAACACAGATCAACGCATCTTACTCCTGTGCAGTTTTATTTTTACTTTTTCCAAAATTGTGTGACATTCCAGATTGAATGCAGGATAGTGACGTTTCAGACAGATTCTTTTATGTTATTTAGCTTCAAAGTTCTCATTTGGGGCTGGGGAGATGACTCAGTGGTAAAGCACTTGTACAAGTGTCAGGACCTGTGTCTGGAGCTCATGTCAGATATGTGTGTAACATTAGATAGGGCAGCATGCATCTGTAAAGCCAGCATCCCTGTGGTGAGATGGGAGGTGGGAACAGGAGAATTCCTGGATTCTTACTGGCCAGCTAGCTTGGTGTACACAATGGTGAATAAGAGACCCTGCCTCAAACAAACTGGAAGACAAGGATCTATCCAAGGGGGTCTTCTGACCTCCCCACATACTCTAACACACACACACACACACACCTTTACTCATACACATAAACATATACATACACATATATGTACATATCATACATACAACACAAAGATAAAAAAAAGTTGCTTCTCAGCCAGGTGAGGTGGCGCACACCTTTAATCCCAGCACTTGGGAGGCAGAGGTAGAAGGATCACCATGAGTTCAAGGCCAGCCTGAGACTACATAGTGAATTCCAGGTCAGCCTGGGATAGAGGGAGATCCTACTTCAAAAAAACCACAAAGAAAAAAGTTGTTTCTCACTCAAAAGTACATAGTAACAATATCTACCTATGGTGATGCACTCCTAATTCCAGCACTTGGGAAGTGGATGCTGTCGAATTATGAATTCAAGAGCAGCCTGAGATACAAGTTGAGACTCAGTCACATAAACAAAAAGCAAAACCAAAACAAATAGAGCAATAGACTTAAATCTCAGCTATTTAGCTTTGGTTTCTGATGTTTAGTTAGTATGTAGGGATCATTGGTGAATATTTCTGCACTTAAAAATAAAATTTAGGTTGACAAAAAATCAATGATATTTTATAATTTTGTTTCACTTGAAATTTAATTATGTGTTTGTTTATGTTTTATGTGTTTATTCAGGCTAATGTGATGGCAAGGGTAGCAGAATGTTTCTTGGAAACATTATTATTGTCCGTCAAATGGTCACCTGTGGCTTGTCTAGCCCTGAATGTGGACTCAAGGGACACAACTTCTTTTCTGGACTCATCAACCAAAGAACCCTGTGGGTCTGAGAAAGTAATTTATCTTCTCTTTCTCCTTCAGTAGATGAAATGGTATGCTTTTTTTTTTTTAATGTGTATGGTCCCTGTTATAGCTTGGAAATTATTTTTTTATGCCAAAACTTATATTGAAATGTAATCACCAACCAAACGGTACTAAGAGATGGTGGAGCATGTAAGAGGTGTTTGGATCAGGAGAGAATCCAATTTATGAAATGAACACTGTAGTTCCCGTGAGAGGTCAGTTATCATGAGAATATCATGATTGAGCAATGGCTCCTCTTCCACGCCTTCTGCAGGGATGTTAAAGGTCACCAATGCAAAGTTCCTAATACCATGACTGTGCTTCTCTACCTACCGGATAATACTTACGTGATGCTACTGAATATAACTGAAACATGTCACACTGTGTACCCAGTAATCTTAGGAAATGGTCGTGCTTCATGTACCTGTTCACCCTTCATTGCCTGCCACCAGACAAAGGTGTATGTGGCCTTTTCCAGAGCAAACTGATGACAGCTCTCAATTCTGCACTCCCCTGCCTCCTGGACCATGAACCAATTAACTTTAACTTTTATTTTTAACAAAGCAGATCATTTAACCATTTTATTGTATTTTTACAATAAAAATGAATTAGTCATACACAAAAATACTTGTTGATGAGAACAGGCTGGATTTACTCAACAATTCACCTTCTACTCTCCTCCTTTCATAATAACTTAACACTACAAAGAAGACATAGAGTGGATGACATACTCGGTGCTCCTGGCTCACAGGTCATAGGAAAGCATCTTGGCCCTGGCCCCAGCAGTCCCCAGCAGGGAACCCTGGAGGTGATTCAGGAGCAGATGGTGCCCTGTGCCTCCAAGCCTTTCCTAGACCCTGCCTGTCTAGCACTAGGCTGGTGAATCTAAACAGCAGGCCACATGGAGGAGGGACTAGGAAGACGGGATAAGTTACATCTTGGTGTTTGGGGATAAGAGAGAGCAGGTCATGTGAAGAAATAGAGTATTTATGACAGGTGGAAATCTGAATCAGGCACAAAAACAGAGGCAGAAAAGCCCTGAGTACATCAAAAAGAAGTCAGTTATATTCAATCTTAAGTCCATGCAGTTTGGCTAGCTGGTCTACTAAACAACTATGAATGGACATTGGACATTATAGTGTAGCAACAACCCAGGAAGCCGGGTTAGTATGACCAAATAATTTTACACAAATGTGGATGGCCCGTGTAAATAAATACCTATTAGGTCCCTTTAAAATTAACATACTCTAAATTATAGAACCATTTTTGGAGAAGTGACTCACTCTGTAGTTCAGAGTTCAGAATTCTAGAGTTCAGAATAGGTATTTTCTATAAACATCTTGTATTTACAAAGAACAACATAATAAGTTATGACAAAGTATTTACTTCTGTCAGACTTCCATGGATGGGCAGGGGATGCTGGGAGTTCAGACAGGTGGGAGTTAATCTGTGAAAAAGAATGGATTTTTCTCTCACTGAGGCCAGGGGCGCATCATCTGACAGATGTTGAAAAAGATGTCTGGAAGTTCCCGACTGCTCGTGGTCTATTATTTATTTGCAAGCAGAGACGTAGAAGACAGGAAGACAGAGAGAATGGGCATCCCAGGGCTTCCAGCTGCTGCAAATCAACTTCATACACATGTGTCACTTTGTGCATGTGACATTACGTGGGTACTGGGGAATCGAACCTGGGCTGTTAGGCTTTTTGCAGGCAAACACCTTAACCTCGGAGCCATCTCTCCAGCCCCCTTTAACTCTTTACATTACCTAGTTTAAGATACTTTATTCCATCAACAGAAAATGAACCAAGAAAATCCAATTCATGGTTGTAAATTCCATATCCACATTTAAATCGATATGTGTCTATCAGAATAATTAGTAATTATTGTGGACTTCCCACTGTGACACTGCTGTGGTGATATAAATGATTGCAATAGGAAATGACCACTGGAACACACTGTGAAGTGGCTTCCGGAATATAATTGCTCCTGGGGATGTTGGGGGTCTTAGAAAATTGGCCAGTTTTAAAGGCCAACAATGCAAAATTATCCATGAGTATGCTTCTTTCTCCACCAGATAACGTGAAGACGTTAGTGACAACTGAAAAAGATCACAGTGTACCCAGTAATCCTAGGAAGTGGTCACACTGTACTAAAGGAAATTAAGGCAATAAGAACAGTCATTACACTCACAGCAGTGAGGTGGATGGGAAGGTGACAATGACTTTTCCAATTTAGAAATTCTATTTATAGTTACTGGAACTTTCCAAGACTTGCTCAGTTCTGGACCAACAGGTCGTGGATGTGTTTTCAGCTTCAAAGTAAATTTATCTGAAGAACCTAACATAGTTTCTATTTCATGTGGGCTTATCAGTCAGGAAAAACAAGTTGATGTTATTATTTTTTTTTTTTGCTGGGGGGAATGGGGAACTCAATATATATTCCACACATATTAAGAGATAGCCAAATGAACAACTTACATATAACAACTTATGGCATGATTCCTTCCAAACAAAGATCTAAAAAGTCAACTCTAATATGACGCATTAGCTTTGCATGTGTATTTGACTAGATCAAGTTTCTCTGGATCAAATGCTGTTTCTACTCTGAGTATAAAAACAGATAACCCCTTTGTTCCAGAAAGGTAGCTTTTTCAGAGAAAAAGGCATCAAATGATTTGAATTTCGTTTTCACATATACCATTGTGGCAGGGAAGTTCACAGAATGAATCAGCAAGGTCCACTGACAACCCTTCCATCTGTGAAGGAACAGGGGACCAGCTGTATATTCTCCCAGACCACTTCATAAATACTTAATAACACATTCTATCATCTGCCTTTTTGCTTTAGAATGAGCTGATCTGCATCTGATTTGCAATTGTGCCAGGATATTTAAATCACATCTGTCAGAACAAAGTGCCATTGTCTTGTAAACTAATAAAAGCAAGCCAAGAGTCCATCAGAAATGGGTGTTTTACAATTTTAGGAGTTAGGATAACAGGGACTGCTCCTCTGTGGATTTCTTCATAGGAAATTGAAGGAAGACGTAGAGAATTAATGTGCTGATTATTGTACACACACATTTGCTGGAAATTCTCATGGCAAAATGAGTAGATAAGTGGAAGTCACTAATTTTACTCATTTTGTAAGTGTGACTGCTATGAAGGGTTGGGCTTCAACTGTTAGCTCAGTATGAAGAAGAAATGGATCTCAAAGTCCCATAGACGATCCATTCTGTCTTCAAGAATGCAGACTTGTTATTATTCATATTTAATATCTGAAAACTATAGAAAAGCCTGGCTTCTGAATATCTTGATAAAGGCCAAAGAAACTCACACAGTTAATATTACTTCTCTTTAAAATTTTCGCTTGTTGCTTTAAGGTTAAAAAAAGAAGTCCCATGGAAGCAAAAATTGCAGAACCTCCTATGTTCTCTGGGACTGAATCATTGAACAATCTCCACATTAAATTATTAATCAGTGATATAGGCGGGAATCCCATAGTGAATTCAGTTTGTCCCAGCCAGTTAAATGTAGCAAGTCAGAAAACCCTCAGCAACACAATAGGAAATCACCACAGTGAGCCAGCTGGAAGTGAGGCTGCATCCTGAAAACCTTCTGCGGGCACATTTTCCTTTGTGGATCTAAAGTACTTTTCCAATTGCTTGGTGAACCCTTTCCAACTTTACAAGGAATAAGAATTAGATTCTCTCCTGACATTTCACCCTTGCAAAATTAACTGGAGATTTTGCCAGGAGCAGGAAAAAAAATCAAAAATCTGTTCTGTCATTCATGGGCCAAGGCAGTAGGCTGCCAATTGGAATTAAGTTTTTCTTCTCCCCTGAAACAGTCTAATAATCACAGGCTGGGGAGTGGAACGGGTGAGGACACTTACTCTACACACAGATTGGAAGCCCAGTGTCACAGTCAGCCACACGCTGCTGGGATGAATCTCCAAACCAGGCACAGTTTGGGCAAGAAAGTATTTATTAAAGTAACAGATCTGGGGGAAGTTTAATAATAAAGGAAAAGGCTGCCCACCTTTTATAGATCCAGGCAGAGAGAGACACCCATCACCACCAGCCAGCACTTTTTAACTCCAACTAACAAAACAGCAGGACTGTCAGACTTCAGCTTTGACTGCTCTTCACATATGTATCACTGGAATTTTACATCCACTTTAGAAATACCCTAAGAGGCCAGGTTAAGGTGACACCTTCTCCAGCCTTCTGGCTGGAGACAAATATTTATTTATTTATTTATTTATTTATTTATTTATTTATTTATTTATTTATTTATTTTTGTGAGAGGGGAAGGGAGTTTAATTTTACACCTGGGCCTGGGCCCGAGCCCGGGTGGTCCAAGCATTGGCCCTGAACCCCAGTTACAAAGAGATTTTATAGTAGGGCACAGAGATGTGTACGTGACAGTAGGCATGTAAATTTTATATTCAAACCAGAATGCTTGGCTAGAAGATTGTTGATATTACATATTATTTCAGAGGACCAGTATTTGGTTTAGTTGATTTTCCCTATTTCTTAACATTTTTAAATTTTATTGTTTTCATTTAAAAAACTTATTTTTATTTCTATTTACTTTAAACATAATAATTTAAACATAATTGGCATGCACATGTACCCGCACACACATGCATGAACATGTACCTGCAAATTTTTGTTTGTTTTGTTTTGAGTTCTTTTGTTAGGGTCTCACTCTAGGACATGATGACCTGGAAGTCTATTGCTCAGGCTGGCTTTGACCACATGGTAATCCTCCTACCTCAGCATCCTTGAGTACTTGAATTAAAGGAATGTCACCACACCCAGCTTGTTTTTTAATTCAGGCATTTTCAAAGTGATTATTGATTATTGATTAGTATTTGATACAATTTTCTATTTGTCGCCCTTTTCTTTGTTCTGTTTTTGTCTTTATTTTTTTGTTTTTGCTTCTTGGGGTTTCAATTGAATATTTTATATCATTTAATGTCTCTCTTTTTTAGCATATCAGGTGATGTTAGCTATATGTTAAAAGTATACTTATTTTAAAAACTTTTTAATGGCTTCCCTAGAGTTTGAAAATATATTTACAACTAGTATAACTCACTTTCAAATAACACTATTCTGCTTTACGTATATTGGTAGTACCTTATAGTAGCAAAAATACTAATCAATTCTTTTTGCCACATTTAATAATGTATTAATAACACAAATTTTTTCTATAAGCATGCATAACCAAATATGTTGTTCAATTTATTATCTTGAATACATTATTGTCTATTAGGTCATTTAAGAGTAAAAGTAATAGAATATTGTGATATGAAGGCACAGGGAGGATTATTTGTGGGAGGTGTGGAGTCAGCAAGAGCTGGACCGTGAGGATGGGGGTCGGCTTATATAAAGTATAGAGACATATATGTATAGAAATGCCATAATAAAACTCATTGTTTTAAGTCAGCATGCAAAGCAATGGGTTTTTGCATGCTGACTTAAAAATCAATGAAATGATAAAATAGGGTTTTAATTCATCTTCAATTGTTCTTACTTTAATTTTCTTTATACACGCATATAGATAGATAGATGGTCTGAATTTCTACCTATAGTATTTTATTCTTTTTTAGAGAATTTCTTACAAGCTTTCTTGTAATGTGGTTAAGTGGGTAACAAATTCCTTAATGCTCATTTGTAGTAAGGAAGTCAGTTTATCCTTCATTTGTAAGTAATAATTTTGCAGTGCACGGAACTCCATGTTGGCATCGTTTCTCTCTCAACACTGGATATTTTTGCTCTACTCTCCTCCTTCTTGGATGCCTTCTGAGGAGCAGTCTTAATTGTCTTTGTCTCTATAGGTGAGGTATTTTCCCCTCTGACCTTTTCCAGGAGGTTTTTTTTTTAAAAAAAATTATTTTCTGTAGATTGACAAATGAGATGTGTGGCTGTAATTATTTTTGGCATTTATTTGGTGTTTTCTGAGCTTCCTGGATCTATGATTAATTTAAATAGTACATCCTTTGAAGTTGTCCCAGAGTTTGGATGTTCTGTTCTGTTTTGTTCTGTCTTTGTTCTGTTTGCTTTTCAGTGTTTGAAGTTTCTATGGAATATTTCTGACTCCTTAAGTTCAGAGCTTCTCTTCTCTGCTGTGCCCAGTATACTAACCACCCCATCAAAGCATTCTTTATTTCTCTTACAGTGTTTTCATCTCTAGCATTTATTTATTCATTTATTTGGTCTTCTCTTAGGATTTCCATCTATGCTCACATTGCTTGTTGGTTCTGCACACTGTAGATTTTGTCTCTTTGAATTCTCAGCATATTAATCTTAGCTGTTTTAAATACTTCACATGGCTGTGATAGCCTCCCTGCCATGTCTGATTTGATTGGTTTGTGTCTCTCTTCAAACTGTATTTTTTTTTGTTTCAGTATGCCTTGGAATTTGTACTCTTTTCCTTTTTGGCCCCATAGGGTGTACTAGGTCAAAGAAACTATGGCAAATAAACCTTTAGCAATGTGACATAGGAAGAGAAATGGATTAGGTGTCAGTCTTTAGTAAGCCTTTCATTCTGAAAAATTCATGTGCTTCTCAGGTTTTTTTCCTCCCATTATGTGGGACATGAAGGCTGGAGGTGGATATTTCCCTTATCCTCCATGGGAAGTTAGACCTGGCTTTCCCTTCTCAGTTAAGCAAGCACTGATAAAATTCTAAAAGGTAAGGTGTTGCTTAGTTTCTTCCCAGAGAAGAATGGGATGCATTGACACATTTCATCATGATTTCTTTCCCTTAATTCCTGCTGAAAACATTGAAGGTTTTTTTTCCCCTTCCTCTCAGCTATTTGCTGCAAGAACCACTTCCTGGAAGTAAAATTTACAAAGTGTTGGGGGTCCTTGTATGACAGATTGCTAGGGAGTTTTTAACTCTTAAATTTTCCCAAACCAGGTCTCCAACTTGTCAATCCATTTCAGATGTTTAAAAAGTCCTCACGTGGTTCTTGTGGAACTCTCTGGTCTGGCAATTGTTTTATGTACGGTTCTCTATATGCAATGTATGTATTACTCTCTCTACATACAAGTTTGCAGTTCTGACCTTGCAGCTCCAGTAGAGTGGCTGCTTTGGTTAGGATGGAGAAGCAATTCCAAGTTGTAGAAGGAACTGCAAACTGGTAGTCTCAACACTACCTTTGTATAGGCTTTTTTTTCTTTCCTTTCCCCTTCCTATGGACTCTTTAACGAGGTTTTCTCTTATTAAAAGTTTTGTTAGTAGTAATTATAGCATTAAGACATGAAGATGCACCAAGACGGGCCTCAGTCTTTCACTGTGACTTGCAGTCCATTTCCCAGAGCTCTCAGTCAATAAAGAACGACAGAGAAGAAGATGGAGAAACCATCTAGTGTCCTCCTTCTAGCCATGCAGGAAAGATGGATGCCTTCCTTAGCCCCAAGGCTTAACTGGTAACATTCAGTGATTGGAGAACCTTTCTTTAACAATCTAGCTTTCCTCTGAGAAGAATGAATAAAACAAGATCTTAATGCAATTTGAAAATTAGTCAAATGAGTTGGTTCATGCTGTAGGTCCTTTTTTTAAAAAAAATATTTTCCATATATTATAACAGGTTATACACTATTATCCCTTCACCTCAATTCCCAGAGGGCTCTCCTCTGTGGGGTCATGGTAATCACTGTGGGGTTAGGAAAGCCTCATTCAGTTTCTATGGGGTAACAGAGGACTACCTCAGGTATTCCTACCCACTCTGAAAAACACCTTTTTCTGACAATATGACTACTCTAAATTCCTAAGGATCTTAATTAAGGTCCTTAAGAATTTAAAGTAGGTAATGCTCCAGTGAATCCAATGTTGATCTGTGTATTCATAATAGTTTTACATTTCAATGGTTTATCACTTATGATTCTAGGCAATATGTATCTCTTTATCAAACAATTTGGTCTCACTAAATTTTACTCACAGTCAGAAGCATCATTATAATATACAGGCCTAAAGGAAATAGCAACATAAAATAAAATTCACTTCTGAGGTCTTGCTTCCAGTTAACTTCATATTTTCTTGTAAGACCAAGCATAATTATCAATGAGATTTGATGATATTTAAGTACTTAAATCAAAGCAGTGTTAAGAAAAAAAATTCAGTGCAGAAATATCAGGGCCTGTCATGTCAAGGGAATAAGTTTAACAGGGCAATGTGAAATTTCCCCTCAGGTGATCTTGACTAGCTCCAGACCTTACCACCTAACTTCTTGCTGACATTCAGTTTCTTTTTCTAAGGATAAAAAGTGCAATCTCTTTTGTAGGGTCAATTGGAAGACAATAGTTTAAAAAGTACTTATAGATTCTAAAATGCTTATTCTAACATACAATGTTAATCCTTCATAAAGCTGCTCCCTTGGGGAAAGAAGACAGAACACAAGGGTAGACTTGTGACTGAACCGTGTGGCCTGTGACCATCACAACTCACTCTCCACATTGTAAGGTTGCAGAGACTGAGAGATGCAGCAGTTGGTTCAGGAGCACAGGTTTTGCAAATCTGTCTGACTCTGGACTCCGTGTGTTCTCACACAGAACCACTGAGGGATCTGCGTTTTCATGGAATTTTTGCAAGTCAGAGCTCCCTTCCCTATTCCCTGTTCTCCTTCCCATGGGTTTCCCAGAGTAGACTGAGGCTTGAAGGATGAATACATTGCCAGGCACCGTGAGAGAAGATTTTCAGGAAAGTCCTTTGCAAATCCAGACTCATGAGAAGGCCTTGTACTCAGCCGATTGCCCAGTTAAATATGACCAGTGCTTCGGGTTTGTGGATCTGTGAGAGGAGGACCAGGAAGCGGGAAAGGATAGGACGGGAAAGTCAAGAGGCAGGAAGAAGCTCACTGGTTATCAAGAGGTGATGTGAGATTAAAGATGTAGATAGGGAAGACCCTGTTGCAGGTGGTGAGCCATCACAGATCCCCTTAAGTTGTTGGAAAAATGTAATTGCACAGTCACTTAAAAATGCACTTAAAAAGTGTTATTGGAGGAGGTGTTAATTACATTTCTGTTATCAACTGTTACAAATAAACTTATTAAATTTGCTACATTTGCCGTAGAAAAGTGTATGTATGCAAAGATCTTCATGATAGTGTCCAGTGGTCTTTTTAGTTTTCCAAGTCACTCCATGTAAAATGGACCTCACATTCATTCTCTGATATCATATCCTCTCTTTGGCAATCGACTCATTGACTTCAGCATTTCTTCATCTATTTCAATTTCTTTTAATTCATTTGGAGATTCCTCCAAAAGTAAGAAATTATCATCGTTACCTTGGAAATGCATTCTGACTCTTGGAAATATGGAGCAGATAAGGGGTCCACTTGTGATATATTCAAGGGCTTGAGGAGCTAAATATGCAAATGTACAGTGGTCAGACCGTATGCAGAACGTCCATCCTTATCTGTGGGGCTACATTCCAAGATCTGCAGGTAGGATGGAACCCTAAGCACTGTGATGACTGAGACGTGCATTAAATGACTAATAGGTGGGAAGCATACACGGTGTGGATACATTGGACCAACGGAGGCTTCACATCCCGGGAAGGGCAGAGCAGATGGAGCAGGATGCCATGGCGTTTCATCGCATGATGCAGAAGCTGTGCAACTCAGAACTTCTGGGTTGTTCGTTTCTCAAAGATTCCATTGACTACTTTACGGATTCTCTCTACACATAACTGGAAATGCTGAAAGCAAAATTGTGGATGGTGTGTTTAGGGGAGAATTGCTCTGGTAAAAGGAAACTCTGACCTGCAACCTGGAACCTTGGAAAGTCAAACCACACCTTTGAGCACCTGGTCCAAGAAGCCAACCTCTATCCTCGTTCCAAGCAAGCAGCAAGAACGCTGGCACTGACTGCTGATGTCTCCAGTTTCTCTCCCTGCTTCCTAAGTAAGACCATCCGGATAAAGTCAAATATGTTCCGGCATCAAAGCACGCAGGGGACTGCGCTTCTCAGTGCTCACAGTCACCTTGCTTTGGCACACACCTAAAGCCTTTTTGCCTGATCTAAGGCTTTGCCATTCCTATGAGTGCTTTAGAGTTGCCTCAAAGAGCAAGGGGGGAAAAAAAGAATGGCTGACTCCTGAGCCACAGTGAGCTCCGAATAAACAGCTTTGTTCATTGTCTTTTGAGTGGTTTTCATTTAATTCATTCAATACAGGCCTCTTCAATAAATAGATACTTGCTGGCTTAGTGGGTAATCCTAGGCAAAGGAGCTAGATCCTACAGTTTCCCTGGTGAGAGTATTTTTTTTTAAAAAAATATTTATTTGTATGTGTGTGTTGGGGGGAGTATGCATGTATGTGTGTGAGCATGTGTGTGTGTGCATGGGTGCACCAAGTCCTCTTGCTCTTCCAAATCAACACTAGATCCTTGTGTCACTTTTGTGCATTGGGTATAAGTGGGTAGTTTGGGAATTGAACCCAGGCCATCAGGCTTTGCAAGCAAGCACCTGTAACTGCTGAGCCATCTCACCAGCCCCCTCCGCAGAGTATTTTTCCACTCGTATCCCAATTGATTCTTTAAATATATATTCTATAAATATATTTTGAAATAGCAGCTGAGAAGATGAAATGCAAACTGAATTCATACTTTGATGTGAATTATAAACATAAATCAAACCAGTACCAAAAGCACATATGTTTACAAAACTGACCACAATGAACCTGAGATGTGCTATTGGTTTTAAATCCAGTCTTCTGGCACTGTGGGATTTGCGGAGTTGTGTTTACTGCCTTGTTCTTTCTTTCTTTTTTTTTTTAAAAGTATTCTTTTTTTTCTATTTTATTTATTCATTGTCAAGCAGAGAGATACAGAGAGAAAGAGAGAGAGAACACCAGGGCCACCAACTTGTGGGTGTGGCTTATATGGGACCTGGGGAATTGAACCCAGGGCCCTAAGCACTAGAGGCAAGTGCCTTAACCGCTGAGACATCTCCCCAGCGCACCTTGTTATTTCTTGATTAGTCCTCTTCTTGCCTTCCTTCTCCTCTTCCTCTTCCTCCCTTTTCCGTTATTCTCTTTCTAATTATTTTATTTTGGAGTTGTGCTCTGGCAAGATGCAACTTTGCTGTCTTAGTTCAGAACATCTGCTGTGGGTTTGGCTATGGCTTGTGTCTCCTGAAGCTCCATCCCTTGGAATCTTGGTCCACAGTGTGGCGTGTGAAAGGCAGTGGAATCTTTAAGAGATTTGGGGCACAGTGGGAATGAATTGTATCAAGATCTCCACTCTCAGAAGGAATTGAGGTTGTTCTCTTGGTACTCCTGCAGGAAAGTTGTTATAAGGGTGGCCCTGACTGCCAGACAGGGTCTTTCTTTGGTGTCTTGCCTTGTCACAGGACCTCACCTTCTTGCATGAGGTCCCACCTTGATGCAATTTGTCAGGGGTACTTACTAGAATTTATACCATTTTATTTACCAAGACCATGAACTAACCACATCAACACTTTTTCTTGATAAGTTATCTAGCCTTAGGTATTTACTAAAGTATTGAGTGAACTTTTATGACTTCACTTAAGAATGATAATGATAAGGGACTTTTAGAACTAGAAAAACAAGCAATAATAAGCACATTGCTTATTTTACCTACCAAGGGTTCTTTTACTGTACAGAAGTAATTGAAAATGTTTCTTCTCTGCTTCTATTATTAAAGTTTGAGTTTTCAGATCTTATATAACATTTTGAAAAGACTCTCTTTTATGGGTTATGATGTGGGCCTTTCTGATTCTAAGCGATCTGGATCATCTTTTTTTACTGTTTCGCATTTTCATCACTCCCTTCTTCTCTCTCTCCTCTTTATTCCTTGACTTCTGTCCCTTGACTGCTCTATAAGCAGTCGTCAACTTCAGAAATTCATCCTCATGGGCTCCATCGATATAGGGATAAGGAGATTAGTGTCTATGTGGGAATGTGACATTTCAATAGTAAGGCTTCATTGGGGTCACTCATGCTTCTGGTACTGAGTCATACCCTGTGGGATTATGGGGCAAATGATCTCGATACAGAAGATAACTAAAGAATGATAAATCATTTAATAAGATCACCACCTTGACTTCTGGGTAAGCTGGCAGAATGGGAGCCTTAACAATGAAACCAGAAAAAAAAAAGAGGGTAAGGTAATCAAGATGTTGTTCTTTTTTAGAAAGATACAAGATCTAGAAATGAATTTATTAAGCCCCATGAAACTACCAGGGGGAGCTGTTGCTAGTCAATATGGATTGGCTCCGGCTGGCCACAGGGAAGAGCGTCTCCTTTGTATACAACTGCCTTGATGGCACCAGCCAGAGCAGTGGGAAGGGTTTTTTCCCCCCACAACAACCTTGAAAGAACCTAAAGGAGAGGACAGGGGACCAGCTGAGCTCCACAAAGATCACCTCCAGAAACACTCCACCACCTCCCTTTCTGCATATGCCAGAAATAAGAACATAAGAGACTGCAGGCCAGGAAGCTAGAAAGGAGCTTTGGGGTGGAAGGAGGTAAAAGAGATTAAGGTTTAGTACATAAGTAAGAAGAGAGTCAAAATACTGGGTGGGAATTTTCTAAGGGGAGAGGATGGAGGAAAGGAAGGGGTGAGGGGAGTATTCATCAAAATTTAAGATTTAGGAATAAGGCATATGGAAACTAATTCTTTGCTGGCTAACAATATTGTGTCAAAAAGAGTGTTTGGAAAGAAGTATCCTGTGGAGGTGGGAAATGTTGTTTGTACCCAGAAGCCATAGATTATTAGAAAAAGTACAGTTCCAGGGATAGGACAACTTTAGTGAGTTGTTGGCAAGGGATACCCCTAATGGCCCGCAAAATGTTAAAGGATATTTCCAAGGCTCATGGTTTCCCACCAGAACTAGATGGTCTAAGACCCTGTTGCTGAAGATTCCACGGGCTTGGGCTGCAGGTCACTGAGAAATCAAGCTGGAGCTGAGCTGGAAGCCTCCTTCCTGTTGACTAGCTGTCAGAATGCTGGAAAGAGCTGTGCAGCCTATTGCGAGAAAGAAGTCATCAATGTTGTTAATCAGCAGTGGACCTTGTAAGTTCTACAGCTTGCTGGCCAGGCCAAATGTACCAACTAGTTCAGCATTGGCATGTCTGTTATGGGGGAAAACAACTGCTCTTTGATTAGTTTGGAGGCCTGCTCCATGAGAGCATTCCTACCTGGTATTGAAAACCTAATCAAAAGCTGATGGCTGGGGATGTCATGAGCCCTCGGAAAAACTACTTTTGTGTCTTCTGGCCAAATAGTTTTATTATGCTCACCATACTCATGTTTATACCCAGACGTTTTTTATATCTATGTTTTAATATTTTATGTCAACCAGAGCGAGACAGAGAAGATGTGTGTGTGTGTGTGTGTGTGTGAGAGAGAGAGAGAGAGAGAGAGAGAGAGAGAGAGAGAGAGAGAGAGAGAGAGAGAGAGAGAATGGCACACCAGAGCCTTCAGCTACTGCAAGCAAACTCCAGATGCATACACCACCTTGTGCTTTATGTGTATACTGGGGAATTGAACCTGGTTCCCTAGGCTTTTTACAGGAAAGCACCTGCCATAGTCAGCCACACGCCGCTGGGATGAATCTTCAAACCAGGCACAATTTGGGGAGGAAAGTATTTACTGAAACTACAGATTGAGGGGAAGTTCCATAACAGCCAAAGAGGCTGGCCCTCTGTCATGCTTTGATACAGGTGTCCCCCACAAACAATTGAATATGTTCTGATAGATCGATTCTCAGCTGATGGCAGTTTGGGTTTTACAACCTCTATGAAGCTGTGTTGTTGGGGGCTGGTTTATGGGGTTATAAGCCAGCTTCCCCTTGCCAGTGTTTGGCACACCTTCCTGCCACTGTTTGCAGTGCTGTGGCAGAGGTGATGTCCAGCCCTCTGCTCATGCCATCGTTTTCCCTGCCAGGATGGAGTCTCCCCTTGAGTCCGTAAGCCAAAATAAACCCATTCCTCTACAAGCCGCTTTTGTTTGGGTTCTTTCTGAGCAGCAACTAGAAAGCTGACCGCATCAGTTTTGGTACCAGGACGTGGGATCATCTGTTGCTGCTAGAACCCTGATCTTGTGGCTTTGGGCTTTTGGAAGCGATCTGCAGAAGGAATGTGGACAGATTGGAAAGCTTGTCCTAAGAGGTGCCTCGCAGTGCTGTGAGTACAGCTTGATGAACCATTCTGGTCAGAATTAAAAGACCTGAATGTATTGGGAACTATGGACTGTGAGGTTTGGCTTATGAGGGTGAGAAAGAACTTTGTCAGGACTGTGCCAGAAGCAGTTTGCGTGCGAGGCTTGCTGCATTCTGCCTGCCTGTGTCCTCGAAACCTGTGCAGGGTTGTTTTACGTAAAGATGGACTGGTGTGAGCAGATGGAGATGGCACAGAAAGAAAGATCTTTGGATCGAAACTGCTGCCTGTTCACCTGCAATTGTTTGAGAGATGAAAACCACTGAGATTGGGCCAGCTGGTCTGCATTGGAACAACAGGAAGAATATGGACTCTTTGAAGTAAGGGGCATGAATGCTTTGATCCCCTCTGGATTAACAAGTTGGTAGCCCACCTGGTTCTGTGGAATGGAGATTGGTTAGAAAAAGAGGTCATTGGATTTGCAACACAGTTTTGTTTTTGAAAAATGGCCATCGGCATGTGAAGCAGGTGTGCAAGGTTGCCTGCATGGAGACCGATGGAGCCATGAGGATGAACTGTGGGTTGCAATGGAGACCCAAAGAATTCCAGGACTATGGATGGGTGCCAAGGCGAGATGCCAGCACCAGATGAAATTTTCCCGGACTGTGAGTAGCAGAACTGGAGGGGTAGATTTGAATCTC
>PVHP010018282.1:0-33321 GCA_004024765.1 Zapus hudsonius | reverse complement strand
TGGCCATGGGCAATGTAAACACGCATGTTAGATTGCCTGTGTGGAAGCCCAATGGAGCTATGAGGATGAACCATGGGTTGCAGTGAAGACCCAGTAGAAATGCCAGAACTATGGGATGGCTGCCAAGGAGAGTTGCCAACACCAGATGGAGTTTTCTGCGATTGTGAGTAGCCAAACTGGAGGGGCAGAATCAGATCTCCAAGAGACTTGTTACTGGTTAGAATTTTCAGACTTAGAGTTTGATGTTGCCCTGTTTGTTTTAAATCTTGTATTGGTTCAATCTGTCTTTGCTATGTCCAATGTTATCTTTTGCATTTGAATTTGTTCTCAGTTTTTTTGGGGGGGCGGGATGACAGGGGTGGATTGTGGTGGTTTGATTCAGGTGTCCCCCATAAACTTAATGTGTTCTGAATTCTCAGCTCCCAGCTGATGGATGTTATTGCAATTGGAACCTTGTTAGAGGTATGTTGTTGGGGGCAGGCTTATGAGAATTATAGCCAGCTTCCCCTTGCCAGTGTTTGGTACACCGCCTGCCACTGTTTGCAATACTGTGGTGGAGGTGATGTCCACCTCTCTGCTCATGCCTTCGTTTTCCCTGCCATCATGGAGCTTCCCCTCAAGTCTGTAAGCCAAAATAAACTCATCCCATAAACAAGCTGCTTTTTGTTGGGTTCTCTGTTTCAACAACGAGAAAGCTGACTACAACATTCTGGAAATCAAGTCAAGTCCTCATGCTGCAAGGCAAGCACTTTACCATCTGAGCTATCTCCCCAGTAAGCAGCTCTTAAAAACTACAGAAAGGGCTGAATTTCATTCATGTTGTGCTTAAAATGGTGCCCCATGAAGGCATCCCTGAGTAAATGAGACCACAGGGTCAAGATATGGCCAGCTTCCAGGTCAATAAAGGTTCTGGAAGACTTGAGTGTCACTGACCCCCAAGTTGAAAGACAAAGTAGGATTCTAGGCAGTCTTATCTTGCCTTGAGTAACGCAATGACTACTCATGTTTTGTTATGTTTTCAAGTCAACATTTTTTTTTTTTTTTGGTTTTTCAAGGTAGGGTCTCACTCTAGTCCAGGCTGACTTGGAATTCACTCTGTAGTCTCAGGGTGGCGTTGAACTCACAGCAATCCTCCTACCTCTTCCTCCCAAGTGCTGGGATTAAAGGCATGCGCCACCACTCCCGGCTCAAGTAAACATTTAATATTAGTTAAAAGCACACTTTTAAGATAATTTTCTTATGATTTTTTTCTTTGAATGGTTGTTTTATTCTGGTTTTAAATGGAAAGTCAAATATATCATTTTTATCCCCAAAATGATATTATTTTTAACAACCTAAAAATAAAGCTGATTTGTTACTACAGTATAAAAAGAAAAACAGGGGCTGGGAAGATGGTTAAAGTAGTTAAAGGGCAAGGATCTGAGTTTGCATCCCCAGCATGAAGTAAAAGTTGGGTGTGAGAGTGTGTGTCTGTAATCCCAGCACTAGGGGAGGTGGAGACAAGAGGATCCCTGGAGCTGCTAGTCTGAGTTGGTGAGACAATTAGAGAGATCTTGTCTTAAAGAATAAGGTGGACAAAGATCGAAGAAGATACCCATCATTTACCTCTGGCCTCCACATGAACATGCACACACATACAAATATACATACACACACACTTGCAAAAAAAAGGTAGGGGATTATTTTAGGCACTGAGATTCACTGAGCTGCAAGACAATAGGAGGTAGCAAAAAGAGACTTACACAGGGGTCTAGACCCAGTTTTTGGCCATGAACAAGTGGCTGCATCTTTATAAAATAAGGGGATTGGAGCCAGGAAGATAGCTCACTTGTAGCATATTTCCTTAGCATGCATAGTGCCCTAGGTTCCATGCCCAGCCCCACATAAATCAGGCATGGTGGTGCTCACTCATAACCCTAGCACTCAGGAGATGGAGGCAGGAAGATCAGGAGTCCAAGACATTCTTCTGAACATAATGAGATCAGGGCCAGCCTCAGCTACATAAGACACTATCTCAGAAATAAAAAGAAGCAGGGGTGGAGCTTGTTCTAAATAGTTTCTCTGTTCTCCTAGGACTCGGACAACACAGTCTTTAGTAGGACAGACAACATGGATTTTTATAAGTAAACAGTGGATATTTGCAACTTTAAGTAGACAGCTACCAAATGAATAGAATCTCCAGTCTTGTCGAAGTATTTTGGGAATCAATTTTTTTTATATTTGGTTGGTATTCCCAAAAGTTCCTTGTACCATGTTCCCTGGAATTGTCTTGGGCAGTGTATGGTTTAAACATTCTTGTCCAAGCCAGGCAGAGTAGCTCACACCTATAGTCCCAGCTACTCAGGAGGCCAAGGCAGGAGAATCACTTGAGCCTGGGAGTTTGGGACTAAGCTGGGCATGTGGAGGCCAGAGGACAACCATGGGTGTCTTATTCAATTCCTCTCCACCTTATTCTTTAAGATAGGACCTCTCTCAGTGTGACATTCACAGTCCTCCTTCATGGAAATCATGGGGACAGAGTTCTTCATCAGGACCATGGGGTACACAGCACCTGTCTATCTCCATGTGGGGTCCACCACCCCAGCCTCTAAATATGATGGACCCAGCACATCTAGACTCTTGGAACAACTGCCCTTGTGTGTTTTCTCCTCGGACATTGTCACTACCTCCTCTGCATGGCTTCTTAGCAGTCGAGACAGGAATGAGAAACTTTATTTTTAGGCATTCAGTATATTAGGGAAAATATACCAAAGCAAGGCCAAAATTGCGGTACTTGAAGACATGTACATGCGACAGAGGAGGTGGCCTTGAAAGCATGGGAAGCTGAATTTGATTCCCAAAACCCAGGTAACAATGCCAGGCATGGTGTCTTGTCATCCCAACTGGGGAGGCAGAAACAAGTGAACCCTGGGAGCGGAGGTGGGGAGGGGCTGCTGGCAACCTAGGTAGTCTAGCCTGTCTCAAAAAATGTTGAATGGTGCAAGCGGAATGACAACTGAGCTTGTCCTCTGGCCTTCCCACGCATGCACACACCAGCATGCACGCATGCAAACACAGAATGTTTCCACGTAACAAATGGGAACTTTAAACAGGTACAGGCAACTTCTGTAGTTCCATCAGAAGCAAATGTCTGAAGTTGAACTTGGAGTCTGGGTGAGTACAGGGCCTTCTGCAACCCCAGTGAGGGCCAAGCCTCTGGCTTATACTTCCCGAACCAAAGATCACTTACCCCTTCCCTGATGCAAAGCCAACCCCCTCCAAAACCACAGTGCTTGCTTTCTCTCGCCTCTTTCTCAGAGAGGCAGTTAAGTTGTCCCCCAAACAATTCTCACAGAATAACCATTCCTAGGGGTCAGAAAACAGCCCCTTTCATTGGACCAGGACCAACAGGTAAATGATTCGGTCCCATGCTTTTCCTGTCTTTCTGATATCGTAGGCATCTTAGGGCCTGGAATCAAAGAGCCGGTGGAATTGGTAACAGCCTGTGTGGGTAGCTCTCAAGACCAGACTGAGTTCAACTGAAAGCATGCACAGTGGCCGTGCAGGACTGGGCGGGAGGGGGCCATGTGAAGGACCCCACATCCCCTTTGGGATTGTTCCTAAGGAAGACAGTAGACCCAGGAGTGTATTTTATCATCTTTTCAATGGTCTCTGCTGGATTTCAAATCTTCTAAAATGCTAAAAATACTTTGTCTCCTCAAATCCCCTCAGGAATAAGATAAAGTATAAGCAAATGAAGACATGAATCCACAAACACATACAGAATGTCCCAACTCTCACTGCTTCTTTTTCTTGCCTAGTGCCTGGTCAATATTTCTGATGAAGACACGCATGTCCATATTTTACCCCCACAGACCAAATACTTCCAGATAAGCTATGAGAAAAAGGTAAGTGTAAACATACCTGGGCTATGGTTTTCTTTTGTATGTGTCTGTGTGGGCCACTTTGTGCTTTATGTGGGTGTTGGGTTACTGAATCCAGGTCTTAGGCTTTGCAGGCTAGCGTTAACAACTGAGCCATCTTTCTGCCCCTCCCCCATCTACCTTTTTTTTTATAGACAAGGTCTCTCATTGGCCTGGAGGTTGCCAAGCATAGGCTAGACTGGCTGGGTAGTGAACACCAGGAATCTTCCAGTCTCCTCCTGCCCATAGCTGGATTAGAAATGCATACAGGCCCCCTGGGTTGTGGTTTTCTCTCAGGCCTTCTAGGGTGAGAGTGTGGTGTGTTGTCCCTCCACAGAGCTGCAGCCTGTCAGGTCTATCCTGACAATAGCCAACTTGCCTTCCAGGAACACCGCCTGGTCCCGGGCTTGTCCCTGAAGATCACCATTACATTCTTCCCAGATGAGTGGCGATACTATTACGACTGCATCTGTGTTCACTGTAAGGTAAGTTTCTGAAATGTGCTGTGTAGGGGCAATCATTCAAACCCTGAAGGAAGGGAGGGGGAGCCAGGATGGCTGATCAGAACTTTCTAGGTGGTATATAAGGCTTCATGGTCTACTGCTGCACCACGAGTGCAGCTGGGAAGATGTCAGGACCTGGAGAACCTGGAATGACTCAAGTTACTAGTGATGTGGGCCTTCACTGTCTGCGCCAGCCCCCCATTTATCCTGAGGTTAGGGGCCCATGAAGGCTTCACCAGATAACTTGAACGTGCTCCTTTAAGCGTGAGGCTAGAGAATGAAGAGCCTGTCCACGCTGTGATCATGAACAGTGACTTTGGCAGGAATGTCCACAGAGGCAGCTTGGGGCCTCAGGGAGGGGGCCTGGCTGGCCTGACCGACTACTGATGTGGCTGCATGGCCGGGTTCCCTTAACTGACCCTGTGGCCTCGGGCCAGAGTGAGCTCCATATGCCATCCCCCACCATGGCTTTCTTGGCTGCAGACCCAGTCTTGGAGCTATAAAGCGTCAAAGTTAACCATACACGTCACGTTTCCTAACGAAAATGGGAGACAGGTTAGCAGCAAATGAGTTTGCTTTTCCTTTCTTTGCAAGAAATACATTTTATTACTTAGAATTTGTTTACTAAAGTCATTTTACCCTGACTTTCATTTTTGTTTGCTTGCTTGCTTGTTGTATGTGAATGTGGTAGTGTGTGTGTGTGTGTGTGTGTGTGTGTGTGTGTGTGTATGTGTGTGTGTGTGTGTTCCTGTATGCGGGAAACCATGTGTTCTTGTGAAAGGTGTGTGTGTGTGTAAGCCAAAGGTAGACACCACTCTCCACATTGTTTATTGAGACATAGTTTATTCACTTGAACCCAGAAGTTGCCACCTTGTCTAGGGATCCCCTGACCTGCTTCCCAAGATTTTGGACCATAGGCAAGTCGACATATCTGCACAGCATTTACGTGGGTGCTGAGGGTCTGAACTCAGGTCCTCATGCACAGCAAGCCCTTTACTCATTGAACATCTCCTCAGCCCCGATTTTCATTTCTAAAAGGACACATTAGTGATCCCAGCACTGAAGCAGGAGGGTCTGGATAGCTACACAGCAAAACCTTGTCCCCCCCCCAAAAAAAAAATTAGCCAGCCGTGGTGGCACACACCTTTAATCCCAGCACTTGGGAGGCAGAGGTAGGAGCATCGCTGTGAGTTGGAGGCCACCCTGAGACTACATAGTGAATTCCAGGTCAGCCTGGGCTAGAGCGAGACCCTACTTCAAAAAACAAACAAAAAATCATAAACACTGCAAGCTTGTGTAGATTGTGTATTCCTGCCCCCAAAGTGGGGCAGAAACAACTCCAGACCCAGACTAAGATATTTTAGATGAAAAAAAAATACATTTCTTTTGGAATATGATAAAACAGGGGCTGAGGAGATGGCTCCGTGAATAAAATCTTGCCACCCAAGTATGAGGAACGAAGTTCAGATCCCCAGCACCCACATAAATTCCAGATGCACATTACAGCCCACCTGTAACCAGTGCTCAGGAGGTGAAGTACAGGGGATCCCCAATGCAGCCACACAAGCCACGTGGGCAATCCCTGTGTTCAAGTGAGAGATACTGCCTCAATAAATAGGGTGGAAAGCAATCAAAGATGACATCCAATGAGCTCACACACATGAAACATACATACATACATACATACATACATACATACATACATACAGCCACCAAAAGTATTAAAACTACAAATATGATACAACACAGCTGGGGCTGTAGCTCAGTTGACAGACTGCTCACCTAGCAATGCATGAAGCCCTGGGTTTGGTCTCCAGCACCACATAAACCAGGCATGGTGGTACACGCCTGTAATCCCAGCATTCAAGAGGTGGAGGCAAGAGGATCAGAAGTTGAAGGTCATCCTTGGCTACGAAGCTAGTTCAAAGCCATCCAGAGCTACATAAAACACTGTTTCGAAAAAAAATATGGCATGCCTTTTTACTGAGCTTTAATTTTTTTAAAAAAGTTTTTTTTCCAGGTAGGATCTTGCTGTAGCCCAGGCTAGCCTGGAACTCACTCTGTAGCTCCAGGTTGGCCTCAAACTCAAGCGATCTTCCTACCTCAGGCTCCCGAAGGCTGGGATTAAAGGTGCGCGTCACCATGCCCAACTCAACCCAGGATAAGTCAGCGTGACAGACATCAACAATTTCCAGCATGATGTAAAGCAGAACTACAGAGGCCCTTAAGATCTCAACAATAAAGCAGACTTAAAACTCATCCACCATGACTCAGGGAACTGAGCAGAAGAGGGGATGGAAAGAGTGTAAGAGCCATGGTGGTGGAGAATATCCAGAGACATCGCCCCCCTCAGCTACAACACATGGGGAGGGTGGAACCTGGCTGCCTCTTGTGCTATCCATAACCCCCTACCCCATGGAAAGATCCAGTATGCTCCTCGGGGATGATACCCAGTGGATTTGAGACAGTGAGGAGGGAATCAGGGATATGAACGTAATATTTACTAATACAATGTATCTAACTTTGGACAATAAAAATATCAATTAAAACTAAAACCAGAATTATTTAAGAAGGAATATTCTGTCATCAGCAAAAGAAAAATGCTGCCTTGTGTGGAGCTGGGATTCTTAAATTTTCCATTTGCTACTCCTTTTCACACGAGAAAGCTTTACCCAACCTTGAGTAAATAGGTATCTAAGTAAGTATACTAACCAGACATTTATTGATAGTCATAAAGAAAACTTATTTTAGAATAATTCTGTGGCATACATATCATCTTACCACTTATTACATATGAAAGCAAATTTGCAACCTAAGAAGAACGATAGACTTTTCTACATGAAGAATCAAATCTTGGGTGAATAGTTGATGTGGCAGAATGCACAGCGTCTGCAACGTTTTCAGAATTGACCTATTGTCTGATATTTATAATTGTCAATGCTGAGAATGCCATTTTACATAAATACATGAGAAAAACTATTCAAGTTAGTTTAGGGCCATTGAAAAAATTGTTAGAAATCCTGGCCTAACCCCAAGCCAAAATTTGTTAAATGATTTTTTTTATAAAAGCCAAGTCAACAACTAAAATGGCAATTTTGCTTGTTTTTTTTTTCTTTCCAGACTAGCTTCAAATTTATTACCTAATCTAGGCTGGCCTGGAATTGTTGATCCTCCTGCCTCCACCTCCTAAGTGCTAAGATTATAGATATGCAACACCACACCCAGCTCAAATACAAAGTTTCAAAATCAAACATTCTAACATAATGCAATCTGTAGGCATACTGATTTGATACTTACATGCTGAGAAAGGACAGTAGAAAAATATGAAGTCTTTGTTTTCTATAAATTACAAATACAATTATGCCATTTTATTTCTATAAGAATAGAAAACTCTTCATGCACAGTAATAACACTGAAATTCATAACATTCAATAGTCTCCGATCTGAGTTGAGGTGTTTGGGGCAGTTTTGGTTGCTGTTACATGGCTGACAGCATGTGCTATGCAAAATGGGCATATTGTATGCTTGGAACCAAGGCTACAGTGAAGTCACACGATGCACCATAAGAGAGCACTATCAGAAACACCTGAGAGTTGTTATGTGTTTGCTTTTGAATTAACTTTTGATCACTGAATGTTTAAGAATCTTTTATAGATGCTTAATATTTTTGCTACCCTCCCATTAATTCACATGACATGACCCACAGTTTAAGATGCTGGGTGTAAAGCACTTTTCTGCCACTGGCAATAGAACTCATAGTGATTATATATATGTATATATATGTATATATATATATACATACATATGTATACACACGTGCGCACGTGCACACACACACACCTGCTTTAATCCTTAAAGGTAGCCTCAAGTAAAAGTATACTTGTCTCCATTGTACAAGGGACCAAACAGGACTGGAGAGGTTACAGGTCTTGCTGAATGTCATCTGTCATGTGGACTAGAAAGGACCTCTGTATTCTCTTGCCATAAAATTGCTTCCTGTTAATGCGGTGTAGATCAGGTGATTCTGTGCTGATTTCTTTCTCGCTGAGTTACTTCAAAGAGAAGCAGAAAGATTACTGTCTTTGTGTCTACACAGAGGAATTTTTATCTTTAGCTTTCTTGGGTAATAATGAGCATTTTTTTTCAGTAAGGTGTACTTAAAGTCATTCTTACTTTGTTTATGGCTAAGAACTCAGTATTTCCAATGTTACACTGAAGTTGCTTCAGAAAATTTTCTTTTTTCTGCATGTGTGTGCTTGTGTCTACATGGTTTACATGTGTGGGTGCACAAGCATGTCTGTGTGCAGATGTGTGGAGGGCAGAGGTTGACATTAGGTGTCTTTCTTAATAGTTCTCCACCTTATTTTTTGAGACTGGGTCTCTCACTGAAGCAGAGCTCACAGATTTGGGTAGACCAGCTAGCCAGCGAGCCCCAGGGATTTTTCAATTTCTACCCACTCCTCAGAGCCGGGATTCCATGCCCATGCTGCCATGCTGAGCTTTTTTACACAGATGCTGGGGATCCAAACACACACCCTCATACTGTGTGACAAGTACTTTACTGATTAAGCTCCTAGTTCCTCCTAAGGAAATTCTTTCATCGAAAATTAGAAAAGATAAGAAATAGGGCTGGGGAGTTTGCTCAGTGATTAATGGCACATGCTTGCAAAGCCAGGTAGCCTGGGTTTGAATCCCTAGTACCCATGTAAAGCCAGATGCACAAAGTGGCTCATGTGTCTGGAATTTGTTTGCAGCAGCAGAAGGCCCTGGTGTGCTTTCTCTCTCTCCTCTCTCTCTCTCTCTCTCTCTCTCTCTCTCTCTCTCTCTCTCTCTCTCTCTCTCTCTCTCTTTCTCAAATAAGTAAATAAAATTTATTTTAAAAATAAAATATTTACAAGTTTCTCTTTCAAAATGTTAAGCTTACCTTTTCTTTTTCTTACTCATTTTAGGGAGATGACACCTTACTTATTCCCATCCATGCCTACCCGGTCCTGAACACCCTGGACTTCCCCACGTTTATAAATCTATCAAATGTCATTCTTGGAGAGAGGTGAGTTCCCAAAGTAAAACCAGTGAGACATCATAAGATGTGGAAAGTTAAAAAAACATGTAAAACTTTAAACTTGGGATTTGTTTTTACCCTAGTGGAAGTTCACCCTTCCACCTGAGTTAGACTGGACTTGAAGTTGCAAAAGGTAAAACAACATAACACAAATAAACCAATTCAAAATATTTTAAGGAAGAAATGACATTGGGTCTCTTAACCAAAAGGGTCTTCAGCTATGGCTGGGTAGCAACTTGACTTTCCCCATGTCCTGGTTCTGTTGCCCAAGGCTTTCTTCTCTCAAACGGAGCCTGGCAGGAGGACAAGACAGGACCCCATACTCCCGAGGGAAAGCGGTGATGGGAGGATGCTGAAGTGTCTAGGAAGCCCAGGATTGCATCTTATTGGGGCAGCTTGGATCGCATGCTCACCCACTACCCAAAGGGCTCTCAGATGAAGGAAAGGCAAAGCCACATCTCAGATTCTGCTCTTTCTACTGGGAACAAAAAAGGTTCACGACTACCATTGTCATTTAGTACATATCTCATTGTTTCAGTAATACTTACTGGATCTACATAGGGCAGACATAGTGCATTTTGGCCTCAGGAATGCAAAGGAGATGGTTCTTGAGCTGCCAGACATCATACAGGAGAGCCATGCTGAACTACATCCCTTAGGTTGGAGGAGATGGCTCCATGGTAAAGCACTTGTCTTGTAAGCATGAGGACCTGAGTTTTGATTCCCAAAACCCCTGTAAAAAGCAGGCGTGGCAGTGCACACCTCTAATCCCAAATGCTGGCATTTCCCTCACATGATAGCTAGTCCTAGCTGGTCTAGCCAACTGCTGAGCTCAGTATTCAGTGAGAGATACTGGCTCAAAGAAATAAGATAAAAAACTGGTTGAAGTAGACACTCTGTAGACATCTGGCCTTCACATACATGTACCTAGACTAACAGACTAACATGTGCACACACACACACACACACACACACACACACACAATACTCAGCTTAGGTGACATAATGAGATAGTCTTAAAAGAAAAAATACTATAATCTTTCTGTACTGTTGGGAAATACATCTTATCCTGAGGACCCCACCTCTTTGCCTCAGATGCCTGGGCCTCCCATGGCCCCCTCTCCTCCCAATTACTACACAGCTAAGGTGTGCCTGGCAGTTTGGCAGAGGACATCTGTAGGGCCTGGCTTCAGTCTCAGATCTGTTGTTGCCTGTGAAGTACCAGCTTGCTGGCATTTTGAACATCGTCCATGGTAAAAAGAGATAAAGACTTGGGTTCTAAAGGGAACAGAAGCACTCAGTCAGTTAACCACGCTGTTGCTATGGCTGGGTTAGGGTCACATAAGGAGTTGAGTGTGTCCAAAGAGGAGCTCTCAGCTCCAACACAGGAAGTCCTCACTGTGTAGGAGGTGATATCCTAGTGATCACCAGTCTAGGTGATGGAAGGACCATAGAAGGATGCTCATCCAACCACAACTGGAAGATGCTAGATGGTTCCAGATACAGGATGCAGGGTGAGTAAAGAATGTGACTTCAGAGGGATTATGGTACAAGAGCATGGCCACTGTGCAGCCTAGAGGCAAGTATAGGCCACTCAAGGTCATGGGTCACATGATGCATATGTGTCCCATAGGAAAATGAGCAACAGAGCCCTTCTGGTGGTGGCATCAACTTGTGACTAGAGTCGTTGCTTTACTCATTGTGGTAACCTAATACCTACATGAACCAATGAAAGTGAGGAAAGGGTTTATTCTGGCTTACAGTTTTGTGGAGCTGAGTGATCAACACGAGTAAGCAAGGAAGGAAGCCAGGGTAGGAGGCTGGCTGTTCATATTGCAGAAGCAGGTAGTGGAGCCAGGCTATAAAACCTCAAGGCACACCCCCAGTGACCGACTTCCTCCATCAAGGCTCCTCCTCCTGAAGGTTCCACAACCTTCCCAAACAGTGCCACCAGCTGAAGACCAAGTGTTCAAACACAGGAGCCTCTGAGGACTATTTACATTCAAACCCCCGCATAACCAATGAGGCTGAAGTTCGGGGCCCTTCTGTAAGTACCACACCTGTTGTCCTTAAGTAAAGCTCCAAAATTGGATCTAGAGCAGATATTTTGGCGTATTTGTTTGTTTTGTCTTCTGTCTTTTTGAGACAAAGTCTATAGCCCAGGCTGACTCAAACTCCTAACCCTCCTGCTTCAGCCTCCTCTGTGCTAAGGTTACAGACTGGCACCATCATACCTGGCTGAGACAAATACATTGGTTTAGCTGCTGTGAGGTTCCCCTCCCTACCTACTTAGGTTTCCAATGAATATTTGACTCACTATCTCTCGTTACTTTTTTAAAAAGAGTAAATTTTGTTATAAAAGAATCCCTTAAAACTGTGAAGAGAATAATACCTGTGAGAAGGCCATAAGAATTTACCCATGTTAGGGCTGGGGAGATGACGCAGTGGGTAAGGGCACTTGCTCTACAAGCAAGAGGAGGACCTGAGTTTGATTCTCAGAACCCACATAAAAAGCCTGGGCATGAGACTGGAGGGATTACTGAGTGGTTAAAGGCACTTGCTTACTTGCAAAACCTGGTGGCCTTTCCATTCCCTAGTCCCACATAAAACTGGATGCACACACACACAAAAAAAAACCTGGATGCACAAAGTGGCACATATGTCTGGAATTTGTTTACTGTGGCAGGAGGCCCTGGTATGTTAGTCTCTCCTCTCTCTCACAAATATTTTTTAAAAGGTGGTATAGCTGTACACACCTGTAATCCCAGCACTGAGGTGGGCAGAGGCAGGAGGCTCTTGAAATCCTCCTAATCAGCCAGTTCACCTGAAAACCACGTGAGGTCCAAGTTCTGTGAGAGACCCTGTCTCCAGAAGACAAGGTGGGAGAATAAGAGAAGAGAACATTTCCTCCTCTGGCTTCTCCCAGTGTGTGCAGAGGGGCGCACACATCTGCACACATGTGTGCATACACCAATCACACTAAAGTAAAAGTAAGAAATAATAATTTTCACATCATCAAGAATAATAATCATGAACACTGGTTAGATGATGGAATCATGACCAGTAGCTTTGCAACAAACTGTTATGAAGTTTGTGATAATTGTTGCCTGGTTGCACACTCGCCCTCTGAAGCCCATTCCTCAGTTTTTATCTTCACATATGAATTTGTACTACCATGTATGAATTCATTCATAATTTATTCTTTTCATTCAACATCATGTTTTCACAGTCCAGCCTTATTAAATGCACATGACTGTAATGATTGCTGTATGGTGCCCCCTGTGTGAACATACCACACTTTAAAGTTTTCATTGTATATGGTCATTGTACATGGCCCTAAGCTACTCAAAGACATTTGCATACAAGTATATATTGTACATTGAGGCTATTCCCACACACTCTTCTGCCTTTCTTTTTCCCTTTCCTACCCCTAGTCCTGTGTCCCCATAGACAGTTTCAGGTCATATATAGGCGTAATTTTATGTCCATGTACTATCTAGAAACCACAAATGAGAAGAAGCATGTGATTTTTGTCTTTCTAAAATTGGCTTAATTCACATCATATGATTGTCTCCATTTGCATCCATTTTCCTGCCAATGATATATCTTTGTTCTTTGTGGTTGAAAAAATTCCACCACACACACACACACACACACACACACACATTGGACACCTAGGTTGGTTCCATAGCTTAGCTATTCTGAGTAATAACGCTGCAGCAAACATGATGTGTAAGTTTCTCTAAGTGTTGGCTTGGAGTTCTTTGAGTAAAATACCCAAGGAGTGGCATAGCTGAGTCAGGTGGAAATCTATTTTTAATTTTTCTAGGAACCTCTATACTCATTTCCTTAGAGGCTGGACCCTACAAGAGTTTACATTTCATATCCTCATCAGCATTCACTACTCCTTGTTTTCTTGATGACGTCACTCTGATTGGGGGAAGATGGACCCGCAGAGCAGTTCTAATTTGCACTTTTTCTGGAAGATAGTGATTACCATATTTTTTCATCCTCTCCACTCCTGATGGATTATGGTTGTTTCCACGTTGTCTTTTATGCTGTGGCCAACCATACCCTTATAGAACTTTGCATTTTGGGACCTGCATTCTGGGCCTGTACCTAGAGGTGGAAACACAAATCCCAGTATCGCTGTACTATTACTAATGCCAAGCTGACATCGGAGTGCTTACCTGCACTCACCCCTGCGTGGGGGGCTCCAGAACTCCTGTTTCCCCCATATCACTGCTGAGGGGTTAATGCATATACACATGTGTACACATGCATGTGGAGGCTATGGGGCATCCTTAGGTGTCGTCTTCAGGAATACCTTCCAAAATACCTGTTTTTTGAGACAAGATCTCTCATTGGCCTTGAGCTTTCCAAATAGATTAGACTAACTGGCCAATGAGCCCCAGGGATCTTCCTGTCTCCACCTCTCCAGGCTGGGATTACAGGCATCCATGATCATGCTTGCAAGGCAAACACTTGACCTATGAGCCATCTCCCTAGCTCAGTCTGTCACATTCTTAGCAACTGTTCTTGGCCTCCGTCTTTTCCATTCTACTTTTCTAAAAGCATTCTATGCTGGTTTTTCTTGCCTCTCCCTCAAAACTCTCCCTGTCCTCACCATGCCCTTCTCAGTTTAAGTGGTCTCTACAAAGACTCCAAGACTCTCAAGTGTGTGAGCCCCTCCTTGTAAGACCACTGGCTGTGCTCTGTGAGAGCACACAGCTGCTTCCTGTAAGTGAGCAAACATAGTGATTGTATCAAAATCAAAGTGGCAGGGAAAACTAACACCCTAGTTCATGAATTCTTTCTTTCATTGCATGTATATGGTGAATGTGTGTAGTGTAAATGTGTACATGCATGTTCATATGTGTATGGACACATGTGTGCTCACATGCATGTGGAGGCCAGAGGTTGGCATCAGAGGTCTTCCTTAGTCTCTCTCACCTTATTCTTAAAGACAAGCTCTCTCACTAAACCTAGAGCTCACCAGTTCAGCTAGACGAGCTAGGCACCAAGCCTCAGGGGTCATCTTGTAGGATTCCAGGGAGGCTCTCCCATGCCCAGCATTATATGTGGGGATCTGAACTCAGGTCCTCAGGCTTGTGTGGCAAGTGCTTTACTAACTAAGCCATCACCCCAGCCCCTAGTTCCTGAATTATTTTATTTCTTTTTTTTCCCTCTGCATAATTACTTTTGGTTTGGGTTATAAGTGAGGTTTTTAGTTGGGAAAAAACGGTTTATTAAACTGATAAAAATAATATGCCTTATAATGCAGACATCAGTCTTAGATTCTTAAAATAAAAATCCACCACCTCTTTGGCAGCTTCCCCTGAGGTATTTTGTACAGAATGCCTCTCATTTATAACCAGAATGAAAAGTTTAGTAAAGTTTATTTAACTGAATTATTGTTTATAATGGCATGATATATTTTTCAAAATCTTTCCAAAGATAAACACACTACTTTTCCCTCCAAACATTCTGGCAGCAAGCAGTGCCTTCCCAAGACTTTCTGCTTTTTAAATAGTGTCTCTTTAGCCACATTTAACACCTCAAATTCTTCTATGCTGCATTTCACCCAAGCTATGTGCTAATAGAACAGGGTGTATTTGAACACGCATTCACCTGAAATGTCCCATTTTAATCCTAGACCACCTCAGTGGTCAAAAGTATCATGGGGTGGGAGGATTCTTCAACATTAAATTTTGTTCATTCATTTCTTAAATGCTTGACATTCATGTTGAGCACTCAATGTTTGGTAATATCTCAGTGCATTTTCTGTTACTATAGCAGAATGCCTGAGGTTGAGTGCATTATTAAAAAAAAAAAAGAACTTCATTGAAGCCCATTATTTTAGAGGCAGGGAAGTCCAAGAGCATAAGGCCAGTATTGTTCAGTTTCTGATCAGGGCCCGGTGGCAGATAGATAAGGAGGTGAATGTAGAAGAGGTAAGACTCCAGGGACCGACCCCTTGCTTACCATGATCCACTTCATGTTAGCGAGTCCAGTCCTACAAGAGCACGGACTGACCCATCACTGACCCAGTCCTGCTAGAAAAGGCATTCTCTGATACAGAGCCTAATCAATTCTTTCTTTGCATGCATGTGTGTGTTTGTATGTGTGTGGGCATAGATTGGTGCCAGGTGTCTTCCTCAATCACTTTCCACCTTATCTTTTGAGATGAGGTTTCTCGCTGAACTCAGAGCTCACCTATTTGGCTAGCATAGCTGGTCAGTGAGCCCCAGGGATCTTTCTGTCTCTGCCTCTCCAGCGCTGGGATTACAGGCACATATCATTGTCTGACTTTTATATGGATGTTTGAAATCTAAGCTCAGGTCATCATGCTTGTATATGAAGTTCTTTACCCATTGAGCTGTCTCCCTAGACTCCTAATCACTTCTTGAAGGCCCCAGAAATCCCAATCAGATTTCTATGTGAGTTGTAGAAAGGATTGCCAAGCCTCCAACCAGAGTATGTGCTGAGGATGCAGAGGTGATGAGACCTGTTATTTCACTCAGGTGGACTGAGGATAGATACCCAGCCTGCTCATGTGAGGTGAATGAGGGCAGACAAGAGGAAAAAGCTCAATGACTTCCAGGAGAACATGTCTGAGCTGAGTTTAGGGGATCGCTAGAATCCTGCCAGTCAAGGAAGGACAAAGAATGAGAATAGGAGGGGATGTTCTAGGGTTAGAGGCCTGGGCTGAGGTAAACATGAAAAATGGCACATTTGGGGGGCTGTCTAGAACATTCTGTGAAGTAGGTATTATGTAACTGATAATCTCAGTTGTCACATTGACAGGATTTAGAATCACCATGGAAACGCATCTCTGGGAATGTCTAGATTAGGTTAATGGAGGTGGGAAGATTCAACCTGACTGTGGGCAGCACCACTTCGTAGGCTGAGTGGGGCTCTGGGATGAATGAGAAGGACAGAGCAAGCTGAAAGCCAGCATTCATCTCTCTCTGCTTCCTGACTGCAGACCCAATGTGACCAGCCATTTCACGTTCCCCCACCATTATTGACTGTACTCTCAAACTGTAAGCCAGAATAAGACCTTCCTCCCTTACATTGCTTTTGTCAGACATTTTGACACAGAAACAAGACAAGTGACTAATGCAATATGGGTTTTAGGAGCCATGGGAAGGTGCATGGGAAGAGGGCTGAGGGAGAAGGGTCCAGGCCTTGCTGTAAAGCCAAGAGATATCTTGGGCATGCACACATTTTCCACACCTTGTTCTGGGGTCCTATGTGAATAAGTGGAGGGACTATATTCAGATGAGGATCTGAGGCACAGAGAGGTTCCTGTTTTCCAGTGTCACACAGCCATCGTGACGCAGAGACTGGTTGAGAAAACAAGGGTCTTCCACCACATTGGTTTGTCATTTTTCTTCTTGCTCCTTATAAATTGCCAAGCCTGCAGTTTTCTGTAATATAATCTTTCTGTTTCTTTTTTTGTATGTGTGCATGTGGTATGTGCATCTATGTATGTGTAGGTGCACGTGCCTGAGTGTGTGTGTGTCTGTGTGAAAGCCAGAGTACAATGCTAGGTGTCACCATTTACTCCTGTTCAAGACAGGGTCCTTCAGTGACCTGAAGTTGCTAATTATACTAGACTGGCTGACCAGCAGACCTCAGGGGTCCTCCTATTTTCAGCTCTCCCGGAGCAATGGGATTGCTTTCATACCTGGAATTTTATATAGATACTGGGATTGAACTCAGGTTCTCATGCTTGTGAGACAAGCCCTTTATGAACTAAGCTATCCCCCTTCAGCCAGAGTTTTCTATAGTAGCAGCATTAAACAGACTAAGACACATTTGGACTTATCAAAAAATTATATTGCATTATAATTCACATATCATAAGGCTTACTGATTTAAAATGTATAATACAGGCAAGGTCTAAGTTATTTTCTGTCTCTATTAGTCTGCCTATTCTGGACATTTCATTTAAATATGATATATTATGTGGTCTTTTATGAGTGATATCTTCCATTGCACATATTTTTAAGGGCCATTCAGCTGGTTGCTCCTTTTTCTTACTGAATAATATTCCATTTTCTGGACATACCAGAATATGGGTATTTGAGTTATTTCTACTTTAGAACTGTGTGAATACCAAACACTGCTATAAACCATTATGGAAACATTTTTATGTGGGGGTATGTTTTCCTTTTTCTTGGGTGTACACCTAGCAGTGGAATTACTAGCTCATATGATAACTGTATATTTAACATGTATAGAACTGTCAGACTCTTTCCTAGAGTGGCTGTACTGGTAACATATGCATTTTCAGTGGGGTGTGTGTGGTGCGTATTCATGTGAATATGCATGTTCATGTGTGTCTGAGTGCATGTGTGTTTGCAGGTGCACATATACGTGTGTGTGTGCACTTGCATAGGCCAGAAGTCACTGTCAGGTGACTTCCTCTATCGCTCTCTGCCTTATTTTGAGACAGGGTTTCTCATTGAACTGGAACTCACTGATTCAGCTAGACAAGCTACCAGCCAGCCCCCGGGATCCTCCTGTCTCGGCCTCCTCAGAGCTTGGACTAGGGGCATGTACCACCACAGCAGGCATATTATGGGGTGCTGGGTGTCAGAACTCAGCTCCTCATGCTTGCACAGCTAGCACTCCAGCCAGTGTGGGTTCTTAAATCTCTTGGTAAAACAACCATTTCTGTAGCCAGAGAAGCCATCCTCTGCATTATGAAATTGCACAAAGCTTATGAAAGAACATCAATTGGTCAAAGATTCAGAAGAATCCAGTTTTTTCTTTGCACGTAAGTCAACTTGGGCACAATTGTCAGAAGTTAAGGATCTGGGTTAAACTCTCTAGCTTTGCTTCCTTGCTGTAGGGTTGCTGAGGACGGAGCAGTTCATCTCTCACCAGGTCACAAAGCTGACTTGATCATATTTATCATGCATATTTTCAGGGGCTGAATATGACCTTTGTAAATTTTCCTTCCTCAGATGAAATGCCATGAGTACCCTTGCTAACTATCTATAAACAACTTTGGTGGCTTCAGATCTGTTAAAATGTGCTGACAGCCATTGTAAACAAGGAAGGCACATTCCAATGTCTGGCCGACATCTCTAAGTCAAACATAGCATTGCATTCAAGGCAGGCTGCAGTTCCCCGTCCATGGGAAGACAGCCAACTGCACCAACCCAACCTCCTGGCTTTGTTCAATACCTAAGAGAGTACTGAAGATAAAATTCAATGTTATTGCTTTTGTAATCTTTTGTGCGAATGATGTATGGATATGTGTGGTCATGTGTGTGTGTGACATGGTATAAGTGTGTGGTGGTCAGAGAACAGCCTGGGGTGTCGGTCTTCATCGTTCTCCTTACTTGAGGAGTCTCTTGATTGCTGCGGCATTTGCCAGGCCCAATGGCCCATGAGCTTTGGGAGATTCTCCTATCTCCTGCTCCCTTCTCGAAGTGGATGAGCTGGGATTACAGATACTCTACTGTATCTGGCTTTGCATGGGTTCTGGGAATCTAGACTCGTACTTTTGCCCACTGAGCCATCTCCCCAGCCTGCAAGCTCGTCATTCTTATATACACAAGTAAATAGCATGCTTATTTTTCTTTTCTTCCGTTCTTATGGTTCTCAAGAACCACTGTGATTTGTCTTACTCTATAGTCTCTGTAACAATATCTCTCTGGTACCAAATAACTGGCTGAAACCTGGAGCCAGTCTGCTGACCAGGTATTCTCCCATCAGCCTGTCTTACTTCCGTCAACCTGCTTCTGATGAGATCAGCATGCTGTAGACAAGTGCTTGTCAAAGCGCTCCCCTGGGAAAGGGTGGGAAGTCCAGAGAATTCATTCTGGACCTGGGCTCATGATGAAGCAGCCCCTGGCTCCCACAACAGCTAGACCAGGTCCTCATCCCAGTTCTCTGTGGACCACAGGCCAGGTTAACCACACTCCATTCCAAAACCAGAGTATTTTTGTTTCTGGAACTTTTAAGTCCTAAGTCTAGGAATTTACCAAGAGGCACTTTTCACTTTTCATAAGGCAATATGATAATTAATATTGATTGTCAATTTAACAGGATCTAGAGTCATCTAGGAGACAAACCTCTGGTCATTTCTATAAAGAAGTCTTTGTTTCTTTTCTTTTTTTTTTTTTTTTTTGGTGCTTCTGTATGGATGATTTGTTTGGGTGTGCATGTTCATACATGTGAGTGTGGGCATACATTTGGAGGTCAGATTGACTTTTGGTGCCAATCCTCCCTTCCACCTCATCTGTCACAGGGTCTCCCTTTCACCACTCCGTTGCAAGGCTAGCTGACACTCAAGCTTTGGCAGATTCTTGTAGTTCTGCCTCCCTTTTGATGTAGACATGACTAACACTCCAGCATCTGGCTTCACGTGGGCTCTGGGGATAGGAACTCAGGTACTCATGTTTACATGGCAAGCACTTCATCCGATGAGCCATGTGCCCTGTCCCTGTAAGGATGTTTGTAGACCAGACTAACTGAGGTGGGAAGACCCACCCTCACTGTTGCAGGCACAATTCCAAGGGCTGGAATCTTGGAATGGATAAACAGGAGTGAACTGAGTGCAGGTATTCATCTCTCTGCTTCCTGACTCCAGATGCAATGTGGCCAGTGGCTTCCCTCTCTTTCTTTGTCTCTCTTTCTCTACTTGAGAATAAATAAATTGTGTGTGTGTGTGTGTGTGTGTGTGTGTGTGTGTGTGTGTGTGTGTGTGTGTGTGTGTGTTTTCTAAGGTAGGGTCACACTCTAGCCCAGCCTGACCTAGAATTCACTATGTAGTCTGAGTGGCCTTGAGAACTCATAATAATCTTCCTACCTCGCCCCCTCCAGTTAAAGGCTGGGATTAAAGGCATGCACCACCATGCCTAGCTAAAAATATATTTTAAAAACTATTTTTGGGGGTTTTTCGAGGTAGGGTCTCGCTCTAGTCCAGGCTGACCTGGAATTCACTATGTAATCTCAGGGTGGCCTCGAACTCACGGCAATCCTCCTACCTCTGCCTCCCGAGTGCTGGGATTAAAGGCATGCGCCACCATGCCCGGCTAAAAACTATTTTTAAACTAGCAGTGGGGAAATGTGCCTATAATCCCAGTGCTGGGGAGATGGAGACAGGCAGATTTCTGGCACTTGCTTGGCAGCCAGTCTAGCCAGATTGGTGAGCTTCAGGTCATTGAGATGCCCTGCCATAATGATCTGTAACCTCAAACTGTTAGCCAAAACAAGCCCTTCCTTCCTTAGGTTGCTTTTGCCAGGAGTTTTGTCACAGCAATGAGAAAAAAATAACATGCAGACAAGGAGCCCCATGGCTCATTTTAAAAGGTATGGAAATAACCCAGGTCAGAATAGAGTGTTCTGTGCCTGGATTTTAAAGCATCCGGCTGCTTGGGCAAGTGCATTCTTAACCCAGCACTAATGTGGAAGACAGATAGCCTCAACAACAGGCAAGCCCAGCCCTACCCTGTGCCAACTCTGTGCTCTTACGTGAGGGGCTGAGAAGCAGCAGCAGCTGTGACAGAAAAAAAGGTGTCAGTGTAAAGCTGCAGCACCCATCTTCAGGATGAGTCCTGAAGGCCAGCTACCAAGGGAAATGTGCTCCTTCACTGAATGACTCTACTTGTGTGTCCCAAGGTCAAGGTTGAGCTAAAGAAGCAGCAGCATACTATGAAAGTGTGCTGACAAGGGTTAGCTGAGTTTATAACCTGACTTTGTCCACTGGCTGGGTCTGTGAGACAGGAGTGAGCTGACATCTCACAACTCAATAGTTGGTTAAAACGGTCACTGTCCCTCCACAGAAGCCTGTGCTCTCCTATGTGAACAATTCTCTGACCAAGTATCAATCTAGTTATTCCATCTTGGCACAGTCTCCTTCTAGGAAATTTAGCAGGAAAGAATATGAGTGTGAGATAGCTCTGAGAGTAAAGTGCTTGTTATGCAAGCATGAGGACCTGAACTTGATACCCAAGTTCCAAGTAAAAATGCCAAGTGTAATTGGCACATGCTTGTAATCCCAGCACTAGGGAGGCAGAGACAGGAGGATCCTTGGGGCTCACTGGCCAGTCTAGACTACTTGGCAAATTCCAGAGTAGTGAGACCTTGTCTCAACAAAATTGGTGGGGGGGGGGACACAACATTCCTGAGGATGACACCCAAGACTGTCATCTGGCTTTTGCACATATGTGCACATGCGCTGACATTGACGTTTACCTGCACACACATGAATATGCACACACAATCACTGCCTCTTAACATTAGCTTGCATTTTTTGATTTATGAACAATTCTATGCTACTTTGTATTTAGAATTGCTTGGATTTCACATCCTTTTACTGACCAGGTATCAATCTAGTTATTCATCATGACCCAGCCTCATTTTCTGAATTTTAGCTGGAAAAGAAAAATCCTCCCGCCTCTAAACTAATGGCATCTATAGGAATAACACACATTTTCTCTTCAGTCATCAGAAGTTGCACCAATATGATAGCAAACGTTTGGTGGAAGACCGACTTAACATTGATTCTTTTTTCTTTCTCCAAAATTCTGGACTTTAGGCTTCTGGGGGAAAGCAAAGGAAAGATGGCCTTATGAAAGCCTAGCTAGAAAGCACTCACTCTTCCTCCCTAGTTTCACTGTATACATTGCTTAGTTGGTTCACGTGGTGGATAGAGGGGCACAAATTTATGACTGGCACTGTGATGGTTAATATTGATTACCAACTTGACAGGGTCTAGAATTTTCTAGGAGACAACCCTCTAGGCATATCTGTATGAGAGTTTCTAGATTGGGTGAATTGAGGAGGGACAATCCACCCTAACTCTAGGGGGCATCATCCCACTGTGATGGTTCTGTTTTGTTGTCAACTTGACCTTTTTAGTTATCTTGGGTGGGTTTCTGAGGTTGTTTACAGAAAGCAGCCCTCTTCTTAGGGGGCAGGATTATAAGAAGGCTCAGGAAAGCTAGAAGAAAACTTTCCTTCCTGAGTGGGCAGTGCAGGAAGGAAATTCCAGGAACTCAGGGAGTTAACAAGTCTGGGGAAGTTGCAGGACCCCACCCTAAGTCTATATAAAGGTGGAGAAAAATCTCCTCTCTTCCTCCTGCCTGTCTGTTGTTATATGTGTGGTGATGGGTTTCTCTCTGATTGGACCTATGAAAGGGAGACAGCCTCTTTCACCATTATGGAACTCCCTTGGATCTGTAGCTTCAATAAATCCTTTACTCCCATAACTGCTCCTGGTTTGGAGATTCATCCCAGCGGTGTGTGGGTGACTATGGCAGCGTGGATCAAGGTCATAAAAGAAAAAGAAGGAAGGTGAGAAGCAGAATTCATCTCTCTGCTTCTTGACTATGGGTACAGACATGACCAGCTGCTTCCTTCTCCTGCAGCCATGCCTTCCCACCATGAACTGTGAGCCAAAGTAACCCCCTCCTTCCCTAAGTTGCTTTTGTCAGGTATTTCACCACAGAACAAGAAAAGTAAATTATATAGGCACCAAGACTAAATGAATGTGTACACCAGGGATAGGAATTAAAGGTGGAACATTTTTCTAGCTTAGAGTCTTTCTGTTTTTCTGTATTCAGGGAATGATTTGTCATATTCAGCACACATACCTATAGGAAGGTGCCAAGTTAGTACCAGGTACTAAGTGATAACAAACTATTGTTAGATGTATTCGTGGGGGTGAATGTCTAAGTCTTGTTTATAAGAATATAGCATAAAGAATGTTAGTGTCTACCTAGAATACATTTTTACAAGGAGCAATGGGAAACACGCATGGTTTTGTAAACTGGAAAAACCCTACATTGAGTGGCTTCTGGTGTGTCTCTGCCTTGCTTAGCTGCCACATTGTTCAGTAGCGTTGCTGCACCCCAGATGTGGGGTGCTGGACACAGGACACATAGCATACATGCACTGACCCACCTGCAAGTGTACAAACATGTGCACACCTTCAATATGCTTCTTGGAATGTGATAGTTTAATGTTTGCCAAAATATTCCACATAGTGTGGGGGCAACCAGTCCATACAAACATGATTCATTTTTTTTTCCTTTGTAACAAGGTCTCCTGTTTCCCACAATGTCTTTGAACTTACTGTGTAGACAAGGATGACCTTGAACTCCCGATTCTCCTTTCTTCACATCGCACGTACTGAGATGTATGTTTGTGTAGCTCTTGGGAGCTAACTTAGAGCTTTGTGAGCGTTAAACTGGCACTCTCCAAATTAGCCCACAACTATAATTTCTTGAATAGTTGTTTCCCGTTAAATATGCCCGTTTCTTACACTCTGCAGTTTTAAAACCAAATATATTTTAATTTAGATTTCTGTGCTTTAAAAATGTATTTTTTATTCTGCCAAAGAATGGGCTTTTAATTTTTTTTTCCTGTTAATCATAGGTTGACAAGCCCCATGGACAGCACACTGACAGCAGGATGTCCTGCTGCTGGTTCTGGGAGGTCAGATGTTAGTACAGACATGTGTCTGGGAGGAATGTGGCCTCAATACAGTCACTTTCTATCCCCCAATCTAAAAGAGACAGCAATGCTGTCTCTTATCTTTCCTCAATAAAAGTTGTTTTCTTCACAAAAAAAAAAAGCCTGCAGGAGGCCTTTCATTCTCCTTTCCTTCCAGCTGAGCTTCTCACTTTCTCTCAGGAGGTGGCCTTCCTGCTCCCCTCTGGGCTCCAGCCATAGGCCCAGTTCCCCCAGCAGGGAGTGAGCCCCAATTTCACTTCTTGTCCTGTTTTTCCACATTACCTCTGATCCACGGGAACTGTAAAGAGCTATTGCCTGTCAAATATATAATTTCTTTTTATTTTTTATATTTTTTATTTGCAAGAGAGAGAGAGAGAGAGAGAGAGAGAGAGTGGGCACACCTGGGCCTCTTACTGCTGTAAACACACTCCAGGATGGCATCACTTTGTGCATCTGGCCTTACACAGATACTAGGGAATCCAACCGCCTCAGGCTTTGCAAGCAGAGGCCTTAATGAGCACTCTATCCATCCCACAAATGTGTAATTAAGAAGGGGCTCTGGTGCTGAAGTCTGGGCGGAGTTTTCCTGGGCCGTGCAATCTGGCAGCCCGCTTCTGGTCCCAGCAGTGCTGGACAGGAGCTCCCTGCTGTTTCAGGTCCCAGATGGCTGCTGTGTGGTGGGAGCTTGCTTGGTTGGCTGGCACCGGGTACATGTCAGTGGCAGCGACCAGCACGGAGGGGACAGCAGGGAGGGAGGGAGCAGGGCTCTGAGTGGTGGTGCATGGGGGCTCAGGCAGCAGTGGGGGCAGATGGAGGCATGCCCCTGGGTTGGAGAACCACAGAAGTTTTATAGCTTTCGGGAGCTTTCGGGAGCATGGCTCCCTGTGTGTTTAGCTTACCTCATCAGAGAATAATGGGCAGAGACCTGGGTAAAAGTCATAGAAAACAACAACAACCCTTTATTGTAGAAGCCTCTTTGGTTAAGTAGAGGTTTAGCAGGAGGAAGGGGGGAGAAATGGTCGAGTGAGATTGGTGGTAACCAGCAACCTGTGAATACCTGCTTTGCATGTAGACTTGAGCTTGGGCACGTATCAGATGGTGGGGGCAGAGGAACTGCCACCTTCCAGGCACAGCCTGGGTGCGAATCTGGGTTCATGTGGCTTGCTTTGGGGGTTGGGAGTCAGGGTCGGGATAGAGCTGGGAAACTCCTACCGGGTTATCACAGGGGTTTCACCTGCTCAAATATCATTAACCCTTTGTTCTCCATGCCCTCATCTAGCAATACCAACAAAATATATAATTTCTTTTTATGTTTTATATTTTTATTTATTTGAGAGAGAGAGAGAGAGAGAGAATGGGCACACCAGGGCCTCTTACTGCTGTATACATACTCCAGGATGGCATCACGTTGTGCATCTGGCCTTACACGGGTACTAGGGAATCCAACCCCCTCAGGCTTTGCAAGCAGATGCCTTAATGAGCACTCTATCCAGCCCACAAATGTGTACTTTCTACTAATACTTTTGTGTGAAACTAATAGTTATTTTTTTAAAGTACTTTAATCTGTAGGATACCAGTTGTATGAACATCAACAGTTGCTTTGGACAGGAAGTACTTGGGACAGAGCCTAGGAAGATGGCTCAAAGATGCAAGCATGAGGACCTGAGTTCCATCCCTGGATCCCATATAAATGCTGAATGTGATGGTGTGCATTTATATCAGTGCTGGGGAAGTGGAAACAGCAGAATCTCAGGATTTGCTGGCTGCTTGTTTGGCAGAATCAGTGAGTTATGGGTTTAATAAGAGAGCCTGTCTCATAAAATACAGTGGAAAAGAGTAGAAGGAAGACTTCTACCTCCAAACACATGCATGTACACATACATATGATACAGGTTACTGATAATTAATAATTGTAAGCAACACAGAGAGTGAGAGAGAGAGAGAGAGTTTTGGAATCCCCCTCCCCCTCCTCTTCCTCCTCCTCTGAGTTTGTGTCCTCTAACAGCAAAGAATTTTACACAGGGACAGAATTAAATTTTAATTACACATTTATTCTAATATAGTAAATTAGGAAAAGGGGAGTTTGATGGGGAAATTTCCCAGTCACCATGTGAGAAGTTACAGAGTTCTCCAGCCACCAGTGTGCGGAGAACACGTGTCAGAGGGTTAACAAAACTTATATTATTTAGCTAAATAGGCAGCCCAAGAAAAGATAACAGAAGGCTCCCTTTACGAGAGAGATTCATGAGAGAAAAAGTCTGGAGCCTGTCCCCCCAACCCTAGCCATTAGCGGGGGTGGGGATAGGCCTTACCTTCCTAAGGCCTGGAAATTCAGCAGTCTTTCTACTCCATTGCCATGTGGGGGAAGAAGGCTGACTTCCTCTAGGGAAGCTAGTTTTAAGTCCTCCCCAGGTGAGTCAGAGAGGCAGCTGATTAGTTCATATCTGACCAATCAGTTTTAGCACCTAGGTTGTAGCTCTAACTAGACACCTCCCCCTCAAGGGGAGGGACTGCCTCTGCAGAGAGGTCTGACCGTCACACATACATATGTGCCCACATGCGCACAAGCAAACCCATGCATGCACACCACATATGTATGCAAAAATAATGAATGAATGAGTTAAGGCATTAACAAAAGAGATAGTGGCTGGGGAAGAGGCATGATAAGCTCAGAGGTAGAGCACATTCCCCTCATGCACAAGGCCTTGGGTTTATCCCCCAGCATCACAAGAATAAAGCCATTTGCCAAGGTGGTGTCTGATTGAAACAGTTTCAGTTTTGCAAGTTGAAGAGTTCTGTCGATGGACACGCAGCAGTGTCAGTGGACTCAATGCCCCTGACCGTCACATCTGAAATGGTTAAAATGATCAGTGTCCTCACAGTCGTTTAAACAGTGACTTTTTGTTTTGTGGCTGCTGTTGAACTTGAATCCAGAGTCTCACCCATGTTGAGAGACAACCTCCCAAATAAGGCTTATAATTTAGATATTAAAGAGCAATCTTTCCTAAAAACAAGAGTTAGCCATTCTACATGAGGTGATAGCTATGGAATCAAACTGCCAGAAGGAAAAATAAAAGTAAATAAGACAATAAATTCTTTTAGCTATTCCAAATATTAAAGAGAATATTTCATAGAGTAGAGATATGCAGATATAGTGGGAATCATATAGTCAACCTGGTTTTAAAATGTCAATTTTGGATGGAATTTTGGTTGATGAAAATGCCTGTTTCCACAGCTACTCCCTCTACTTTAAAATAACATTCTTTGACATTTGAAGTATAATTTCCTTTCCGCTCTTTATATCTGTTCAAATTACTGCCTGTCTGTCTGGGGGGAGGGGGGAGGAGTCTGATGTCACAGCAGTTAATGCTGTGTCTTCCTTCCTTCCGTTTGCTGTTGGCATTCTGAACATAGAATTTCCATCTGAAGCTTGAGTGAAAATAACTGTGTGGTCCCCAACGTTCCTCTCTCCCTGTGTGCACGCCAGAGCTGGCGGGGGGGGGGGGGGGGGATAACATGTAGGAAAATGTTGAGGGATTTTTCTTAGCTCAGGCTGCTACAGGAAGTTTCCAAAGACTGTGTGGCTTAAACAACAGAAATGTGTGTGGTTTAATGGGCTAGCTCAGTCAGTAAAGTGCTTGCCTCATAAGCATGAGGACCTGAGCTCAATATCCAGCACCCACATTTTCACCAAAACAAAACATAAAACCGGCTCATCTTATTAGTACAGGCTTATAAGACTGTGTCAAAAAGGTGATGGTGGACTGGACAGATGGCTCAGCCATTAAGGCACTTGCTTGGAAACCCTAACAACCTGAGTTGGATTCCCCAGTGACTATGTAAACCAGATACACCAAGTGGCACATGCATCTGGAGTTAGTTTGCAGTGGCTGGAGGCCCTGGCAGTGCTCCGGTGTTTCTCTCTCTCTCTCTCTCTCTCTCTCTCTCTCTCTCTCTCTCGTGTGTGTGTGTGTGCTTGCAAATAAATATATATATATAAAGTGATGGCAGAGCTGGAGAGATTGCCCAATGGTTATGGTGCTTACCTGCAAAGCCTAACGACCTGGGTTTCATACCCCAGTACCCATGTAAAGCCATATTCTCAAAGTGGTTCGGATATCTGGAGTTCATTTCCAGAAGCTGGAGGCCTTGGCACACCATTTTCTCTCTCTCTCTCTCTCTCTCTCTCTCTCTCTCTCTCTCTCTCTCTCTCTCTCTCTCTCTCTTTCTCTCTCTCTCTCCTTGCAAATAAATAAATTAAAATATTTTTTTAAAAGGAGATGGCAGCTGAGAAATGACACTAAAGGTCTCTATATACAAACATGTACACAAATAAAAGAGACATTTATCACATTTCAGGGGCCCAAGGGCTCATGTGAGGGCCCTTGTTTGGGTTTCCCAACATGGCAGTGGTAGGTGGTGTAGTGAGGGTGCTCGGTTCTTTCTTCCTTTTGAATGTGACCTCAGCACTGCCACCATTCCTCCGACATATGCCAGTCACAGCTTTCCAGAAAGCCTGTCTTGTCTTGGGTGACAGAACTCCAGGCTTTTTCCTGGTTGCCTGACTTCTGATGAAATAGCATTTCTGGCGTATCTCAAGCCAACACCAGCCATGGAGTGCTTTATCCACCCCTGGCTGCTCCCAGGTCGAAGGTATCCCTGGTTTTCTATACGGCTTATCTGCTCAGTGTTTCCTGAGTTCTTCAAGGCCCAAGTGTGTGGTAGGTTTACCTTTTCCCCATGACTCCGAGTCTCTGCAATGTCCACCCAACATTGCTCATGCAGAAGGACAGTGGTGCTCAGAATGGGACACTGAGTTTAATTGACCAGTGTGTGTTTCTCGGTTCTCCAACACACAGCCCATGCCACCTTCTATGGCACATACTCTCATGCACCTGCTTCTCCTCCAGACGCTAGATGGTCACACCACATACCTAGGATCCAGGTGATGAACACCGGCTGGGAATGCGCCTCAGGTGGTAGAGTGCTTGCCTGCCATGTACGAGGCCCTGGATTCAATTCCCAGCATCACATAAAACTAGGAATATTGCTTCACACCTATAATTCCAGCACTCAGGAGGTAAAGGCAAGCAACCAGAAGTTTATGGTCACCTAGAACTGCATAAGGAGTTCAAGGTCAGCTTGGGCTACATGACATCCAGTCTCAAAAGCAAAAGCAAGCAGAATAATATTTGCACTGTAATATTCACAGCCAAGAGAATGTACAATAGAGGTTGGAGATGTATCTTGTAGTTGAGTGCTTGCCTGGCATGCATAAAGCCCTGGGTTTGATCCCCAGCAACACATAAACTGGATGTGGTGATGCATGCCTATAGTCTCAGCATTCAGGAGGGAGACTGAGTGAGGAGGATCTGGAATTCAAGGTCAAGGTCATCTTTAGCTATGAGTTTGAGGCCAGTCCGTGACACATGAGACCTTATCACACAAAAAAAGTCATTAATATGACAAATGTTCCAGAAGTGACAGGCTGATGGTAATGATTCGCTGGCAATACTGTTTCTTATACAACTTGAACCTTTGTTCCTCTCTCCCAAGAGTTAGTTATGAAGAAAACTAATATGCTCCACTTTCCCTTTTTTGTTCATTTTGCAGCAAAAGTTATGTGATTCCCTTGCAGTGCAGCTGCCCTGTGGACTTTGAGTTCCACATCACTTTGCTTCAAGCTCACCAAGCCTTTACAATTGAGCCCACCTCAGGTGAGGACAGTCATGACGTCAAGTTTCCGTCGTCCTAAAGTTCTCAGGTCAGAGGCACGACTTGGTGCATTCATTATGTTCCTTCTTGCTGTCAGCAAATATCTGACAAAGGCAACTTAAGCGAGGAAGGGCTATTCTGGTTCACAGTTTGAGGGTGTCGGAAAGCATATGGTGGCAGGAACATGAGGTTGCTGGTCACATGGTGCCATGTATCAGGAAGCAGAGAGAGATGAGTGCTGGTGCTCAGCCTGGCATCCACGCTATGCAGATGGCACTGCCTGCAGTTAGGGTGGGTCTTCCCTCTTCAGATAAACCTCTCTGGAAACACCTTCATAGATATAGACAGCTGTTTCCATAGTGACTCTAAATCAAGTCAGATGGAAATGAAGATTAACCATTATCCTTGGCATGTAGGTCTTAGGCGCTAAAAAAATTGAAATCAATAACATTTGAATGTATTATCCTATTTTCAAATGTGTAATATCAGCAGATTTTACACATTGGATATCTGTAAATTAGATTTAGACACTTGACACTGTTAAAAACTTTGGTTTTTTTCATTTATTTTTCAGTTAACACAAAGCATAAATAGTTCCCTTGTGGTATTTTCCTACATTCTTTGTTTTTGTTGATCCTTCTCCCTCCCTCCTTTCTCCCATCCCTCTTTCGCGCATCCACCTCCAGTGGTCTCCTTTAACTCGTGGATAATTTGTATCACGCAGATAATTTACAGGAATATCCAGGTGAGGGGCAAGGGACACGGCGCCGTGGGTAAGAAGAGCACCTGAGTTTGGAGCCCCAGCAGCCACATAAAAATCTGACATTGCTTCACATACCTGTAACCCCAGTGCTGGGGTGGGGGGTGGGCAGAGACAGGAGGGTCACTGAGGATCTAACCAAAGCATGGGGAGCTCCAGGTCCGTGAGAGACTATGTCAAGGCAGTAAGGCAGAAAATCGACAAGGGGAACTTCTGACTTCTTCCTCTGACCTCTGTACACGAGCATGCACAAATGCACATGCAGCCTCATATACCACATACTACACATATAAAATAAATAAATAATATCCAGGTAAATTGCTTTCAAGATCAGAGTTCAAGTCTAATTATAATTTTGGCTCTTGATCCATTATTGATTTTATATTCACCTTTCAATTCGATTTCAAATAAATTAACAATATAATTTCTTCCCAAGCATTCAGTGTCTTAGCGAAGGGTCTGATAGATTTTTCCCCATATGTGGTATGAATGAGCTGTGTTTAGATGCCCAAAAGGACATATATCCCTATACGTGTGGAAGTAGTACCCCTTACATTTGATATTTGTAGATTTCCATCCCTTGATATGTAGGTTTGGGATTTAAATTTGCTCAGTGGTCTGTGTGAATGCAAACCCAACTGATTTCACTGTGTTGTCAGCGTAAGTACTTAATTTGCTTACAATTCTGATATTGTTGCTGGAATGCATTTTGTCCAAACACGAGCTTTGTATTAATTCTAAATTGTGAAATGTATAGAGATTAGTTCCTACAGAACCAGGAACCATCCTAAGATATTTAACGTATAAGGTAATTATATATTATATTGTAGAAAGTTGGACTTGATTCTCTTTCCAGAAATAAAAGGTTTTATTATTTTTAGCTGTTTGGGATTTAAAAGAAGGGAAAATAAAGGGTTATTAAAGTCAGACTAAAAACGACATTATTTCAGCTATGTAAGTGTGTATGTGTAATATGATGGTTACATTGAGATTACTCTGTCAGGTACTGTTGAGAGAGAGAGAGAGAGGCTTTTTCCTGTGTGTGTGTGTGTGTGTGTGTGTGTGTGTGTGTGTGTGTGTGTGTGTGTGTGTGTGCATGTGGAAGCCAGAGGACAATCTCAGGTGTTATTCCTCGGGAACACTACCCACCTTTTGGGGGACAGTCTCTCACTGGCCTGGAGTTCACCAATCAGGCTAGACTGGCTAGTCAGTGATCCCCAGGGATCCTACAGTCCTGATCTCCCAGTGCTGGGGTTACAAGTGTATCCCACCATGCCTGGCATTTTTCTATGGGTACTGAGGCTCAAACTCAGATCCTCATGCTTACAAGGTAAACACTTTACCAATTGAGCTATCTATCTCTCCAACCCCAAAGATATATTCTGTTAATCTGCTCCACAGTCATATGGGGTTTCAGCTCAGTACTATTGTTTCCATTATATAGACATAAAAATGAGGCACTCAGGGGTTAAATACCTTGTCCAAGTAGGAGTGGAATTTGAGCTCAGTCCATCTCCAGAGCCTATACACTGCCTTATAAAGTATGTTCATAAGAAGTAAAACCAAAAGTTCAAACTCATTTGTTTGTTTTTACTTTGAGACAGGATCTGACCATGTAGCTCGGGCTGTCCTCACAGTCAGTCAGTCCTCCTGCTTCAGCCTCCCAAATGCTAGAGTTGGGAAATGCCCTGAGGTTGGGTCCATGTTCTCTCTGAATTTTCCATCCATCCATCCATTCGTCTGTCCTTAAATAACTATGAATGCCTATTTATGCCAGAGACTTTCCTTGGCACTGTGAACCACAAAGCACAAGTCAGACATGGCCAGCTATGCTGGAGCTGTGATCCTAGTGTGAAAAGAAGCAGGCACATAAAGAAAGACACAGCAGGGAGTGAAAATACCTCTCTCCTGGTGCTGTGATCAACAACTGCTCTAGTGTGTATGGCCAGGAAGAGCCTGTCTGGGTATAAATCCCACTGGCTCAGTCCTGACAGAGGTACCAGACTTGGGAGGCACTGGGGAAGAGGACACACCAGTGCAAAGACCACAAGGTTGTCATGGGCATGGCCTGGTGACATTCAAGGCAAAGACTGGGTAGTGGAGAGGGGGGCTCTGAGCAAGGGAAGCAGGGGACGCAGTACTCTGCCAGGCAGGCCGGCCAAGCTGGTGCAAGGTGGAGGCTCTGGTTTATTCTGAGCAGATGAGAGTCCCCTGGAGGGTTTGGATCAGGAGGACAACATGGCCTGGTGTGTCTTTTCCTTTCTTTTGCCTTTTATATATCCATGTGTACATGTCCATGTGTGTGCACATATGTGTGGAACTTAGGTATTATTCTTCAAAAATGCGGTCCATCATTTTTCTTTCTTTCTTTCTTTCTTTTTCTTTCTTTCTTTTTTTTTTTTTTGAGACAGGATCTCTCATTGTCCTGGCACTCACCAAGTAGGCTACGCTAGTGGTCAGCGAGCCCCAGGGATCCACCTGTCTCCACATCTCCTGTGCTGGAATTAGACGTATACACCACCATGCCCAGCTTTTTACGTGGGTTCTGAGGATTAAAGTCAGGTCCTCTCAGGAGCCCTTTAATGACTTTAGTCCCTGGTGTATGCTTTAAAAGATCTCTTCTCCTGAAGGGATAGTGGGCTTCCCTGGCACAAGGTGGAAGCAGGCATCCCCTCTTAGAAAGGAAACCAAGGTTGGCTTGGATGGGTGATGGTCTTGAACATGGTGAGAGGTAAATGATGGAGTGGGTGGGCCTTGCTAGAAGACCACGCAAGGCTGTTGGGTCAAGAGATGGCTCCTAGTTCCAGCCTAAACCATGGGTGGACAGAGGTGCTGTGATGGTTTGATCCAGGTGTCCCCCACAAACAAATGAGTTCTGAATCCTTGACCCCCAGCTGAT
>PVHP010018281.1:0-33325 GCA_004024765.1 Zapus hudsonius | reverse complement strand
CATACACACACACACACACACACACACACACACACACACACACACGTTGGTAAATTCATTTTTCCCTGAACCAAATGTTCCCTAAATTTGAGGAAAATATCTGTTTTTAATACACCACATAAGAGTTTTTTTTCAATGATGCTCAATAGTAACTTGTTTCCTCTTTGCTTTCTTCCAGAGCTTTGAAAAACAAAAATCAATTATCCAAACAGGTGATTGGGGGATTTTTCCTTCCATTCCCATGATTTTATCAAAAAGCTCAAAACTGCTAACCAGTACTTCATTCTCTCATGGAGCTGTGGGTAGTTCAGACCCAGAGCTCTTCAGAGCCCAGTGCCAACTCCCAGAGGTGATGCCAGATTGAGATGAGCCAACTCAGTGTGGACCCACCATCTCCCTGTGGATTCCGACTCTTCTGACTCAACTTCAGCTCTGGAGACACAGTAACTGAGTTTAGGAATATCTACTTCATTTGCTTTTGACCATTCTCAAGGCAATTGAAATAAAGGAGAAAAGGTGACACAAGAACCCTCATGACCATGCATGTCTGAGAAGTGCTAGTTTCAAGGTAGCTTAGGTATTGATGGGTTGGGGCAATGGAAACAGATTGGTACAAGCACCCAGACAGTTCAATTGGAACAATGATCTTCACTACACAGGGCAAGAAATGCTGATTATGACAAGGTAATAGGGGGTAGCATTCACACAAGTTCAAGTTATTGGTCTTCTCCTGTACTCCTACCCTTCAACAAACATGGAGACCCCTTGATCCTTCGGCCTCATAATTTTCATAGATCTGCTTCCCCTAGGGACACTAGAGTATTTGACTTTGAATCCCTGGCATTTTACAAATATTGGATTCACAAAACTGTTTTGTTAGCAATGCTGAGCCCATCAAGAGCGATGAAACTTGCGTCTGGAATCAGAAGAACTGGATTGAGTTCATTTCATAGCTACTTGACCTTGGACAAGTTACTAAACCTCCCTAAGCCTCAGTTTCCTTGTCTGTGAAATGGGAGAAAAAAATACTACCACCTGGTAGTGCAGTTGTGAGGATTAAATGGGATGCAGCCCATAAAAGGCTTAGCATAGTGCCTGGCTCAATAAACGTTAACGATTATTAGCACCGCCCCCCACCACAGGTGCTCAATAAAAAACTTGCTGAATTGAAGTCACACCAGTGGGAATGACTAGCAGATGTGAAGGCGATGTGCACATTTTTTTTTAAGTTTTCCCACCTCACTATGCACCAAAACCTCTGTTTTTTTTTTTTTGTTTTTTTTAAGAGAACGAATAGAATAAGGGATACTTAGACTACACTTTAGTTAGTATTTAGTTTTTCATTTAGAGCAAAAAAACCAAGCCTGGCTAAATCAGATACATGATTTTCCAAGCAACATGACAAGGCTATTAAAAACCATAAAGGAAAGTTTGGTAATGAGCACGAATCTGAATACATTCAAATTTCCTGTAGACCAAGTGTTGAGAGCAGTGTCCTTATACGTATATGTACTTTATTTTCATTGATTTACCTGTGTGTGAATTCGCCTGTGTATACACTTGCCAGGATCTCTTGCTGGAAAGTTGTGTGATGAGAAAGGATTTAAATACAGCTAAATTTCTTGTGGAGCCAATATTAGCAGTAGTTTGCTTATATATTTTTAAGGCATACTTGTGCACTATAAGCAAACCAGGCCCTAAAAAACAGCAGAATTTCTTCAAGCGTGGGGGTGGGGAGGCAACACAATTGTCATGAAAATTAACCCCTAAAAATGTACAGGATTTTATTACCAAACCGATGCCTGAGGAGATTACTAGATTTTTAGGGTCTTTGCTATAAAGAGAGCAACCTGCATGCCTGAAATAATTAAGAAGAGACTCAATTATCTAGTAAACAGAAATTTCAAACCTGCTTGCTTACCTAAATGAGAAAAGCTGCTTAAACTGAAGCGTCATTACTTCTGTTTACACAAGCCTTAGCAAAGATATACCAGGAGCTCAAGAATGGGACCCCCACATTCTTCCCTAAGCCACAACAATGCCTGTTGATGTAAATAAGATTTTCAATAACAAAATGGAATCTGAAAAATGGCTTCATTATTGTCTCTGAAAAAAATGCAAACACAGAAGATGAAAGTCAAAGGGGCTTTCACTGTGATGGGAAGTGAATATCCTAAAATATTTATTCTATGGGAGTCTGAGCCTAGATTGCAAGTGCATCTAAGAAGTAGGCACTCTTCCTCCTATTGGAAAAGGTGTTTTGAGAAAACACAAAATTTTTCTGATTTCATCCATGGCAAAAAGAATGCATATCCATTCAAAGATTCAGTCCATAAACAAAAGTAATAGTACATACATAATTGGCCAACATATGAGCCCAAGTATCAATATTCTTACCTTCTTCATTGTCACCGTCTGACAACCACTCACACATGACCATAACAAACTCCAGGCACAAACTAAAAGCTCATTAAAGACAATATGAAGGCTATTTATAGAAGAACTTACCAAAGGAGGAAAGAGCTATTAGCAAAATTAGACTGTTCATACTTTCGACAACTATTACTATTTCTTTGAACTCAAGTGTGTTGCTCCCTTACTGATGGGTGTTGATGACTATAGAGAATACCATAAATACACTGTTTTAACTGACCTTGCAGTTTGGGGGTTCAAGACTCAAGTTTTGAATTATACTCAGTATATCAGCCTTCCTGTTGCTGTTTAGGCAGCTGATAAGAGGCAGAAATGTTTCTTGCTCATTAGGCCATTAGCTGCTGCTAAGCAAAGGGTTGGAGAGAGGTGTGCTCAGTGGCCCAGAGGAATGTGAGGGTCTCCACATATAATGCCAGCCCCAATTTGGGGTTAAGAATTTAACCTTAAAAGGCTGACAAGTCATAAATTTGCCCGAGGTTCATATATATGTGTGACTTTCACAGTTTATATTTCCTAGCCAGGACTCAGAGTCAAAACATGCTCCCTGATTAATGAATGGTACTAATTGTTATTCCTGACTTGAGAACATTCATCTTTATCCATAATATTTTCTTTAAAAACACACAATCTCATACCTAAAACTTTCTAGCTTAGGGGAATTTGGATAACTAGTCAGAAAAAAAACAGGACGAGGAGCCTAATGTTATCTGTTGCATGATACTACCATTTTGGTAGCTTAGACTGACTCAAAAGCATCCATTTCATTGTGTCCTCCAAGCAAAGTGCAAAGGAATGTCCTCCAAATCTAAACATCTAAGGTAAAGCAACCATCTGGGACTCCAAGCACACACAAAAAACGTGAGCTGGGGGAGGGGAGGGAGGAGAGAAAAGTTAAAATGTCTTCAAGCACATTTTGTCTAACTTATCTTATCAAATATTTATACATAAGTGCATGTAACAACCTTGGCCAAACTTGGAAATGGTAATAGATATAGAACTAAATAAAAAAACATTCCCCTAAGTATAAAAACAAAGGGAAGATACTATGGTACCATCCGATCAGAATACAATTGCATGTCTGAAGTTAGAATTGAAACTGGGACAAATAAGACCCACAAGTGAAAAAAAATTGTCTCTAAAATGTGATAACTTCATCAGGGAAAAGCAGACTAGAATTTTTTTGAACTACAAGGTAGGTGTCAATTCAACTGCAAGAAAAACAGAGAGATTTCTAAGAACAAAGATGCATGCTACCCTCATTGAGAATTATAACCAAGTAAGAGGGTGTAAGCTATGCAACACTGATCTGAATTACTCAAAGTCAGAGATATCTAGCATTGTTCTAGCTGTGCAAAAAATTACATTTTAAATACATAGAATTATTAGAAATTAGAATGTAAATTCATTAATGTACATTTTAGAGCTCTTTTTTTCAAACTAGAGAATAGAATTTTATAGTATCCTAAGAGAAGTAACCAAGTAACACATGTTGCAAATATAGAAAGCCTATTTTCTCTCCAGAATCACTGGGTGCAGACAGGGAGGCAGGAGATAGAGGGAGAGAAAGAAGGGGGGTGAAATCAGGAGCTGTAGCAATAGGAAATACAATTTAAAACCAAAATGCAGAGAAAAAATATAAAAACATTCCACTCATCTATTTATTTAAGAGAACAAGTAACACAAACCCATTCAATAAATATAACAAGCCACAAAACACCTTCTGTTTTAAATTATAACCAGTTGAGGGAGTGTGGGAGGGTGGAAGGGAGGCAAAGGAAAAGAGAAGATGTGGGGAACAGTCAGACAGATGAAGGGGGGTCATGTGGTCTGGAGGTATGTGAAGTCATCAGTCAAAAAAAAAAAATCCTTGTTCCCCTTAGCTGTTTGGTGTGAGTTAACTAACTTTGGCTGCTCATTAGCTCTGCTCTATGAAGTACTGATGAGCTTTTCAGGAATTTTACCCATAAGTGGTAGTTGGTAGTCATTGCTACTAGAAACAAATTTTAAAATAAACTATATTGTTGGGGGGGGAGAGACTGAATGACTATATAAATGTGATTTCTAATGTCACCTTCAGGCTTTGTGAATAAGGCAGGCTTACTTCCTCAAAGAACAAAGCTTTGGAAGGCAAAAAAAAAAAAAAAAAAAAAAAAAAAAAAAAAAAAAAAAAAAAAAAAAAAAAAAAAAAAAAAAAAAAAAAAAAAAAAAAAAAAAAAAAAAAAAAAAAAAAAAAAAAAAAAAAAAAAAAACAAAACTCCAGGCAACCTTATTAAAGTGACCCAGAACACTATAGTTTCAAAAGTCAAGAAATGACTTAGATTTTAGAAATTAATATTTGTAGAAAACCTTCAGAACATCATGGGGAAATGAACCTTTATTTCAAAAATAAACTTATGAAATTTGAAAACAAAGCAGAAAGATGTGCTTCTGAAAATGGAAGAGCCTGTTGAAAACACTGAGTAGAGTTCTACCACGGCTCTCTGAAAGTCTTCAGAAGTTCCATGAAACTTCTGGGAATGGACGGAGAAGACATACTCCAGAATGCCAGCAAAAGACAAATTGAAAAACCATTTAATCATCCATTTCCTAGAGTAGCAGGAGCAAAATGATCATAGGAGATATCTGTGTCTTGTCACACTTACAGTTTCCGAGTTAGTCACAAAGTTACTGGACACCAATAAGAGATCCTGTTCTCTCTCTCTCTCTCTCTCTCTCTCTCTCTCTCTCTCTCTCTCTCTCTCTCTCCTTTATCTCTCTCGTTTTTGGGGTTAAGGTCTTGCTCTAGCCCAGGCTGACCCAGAATTCACTATGAAGTCTCAGGGTGGCCTTGAACTCACAGTGATCCTCCTACCTCTGCCTCCCAAGTGCTGGGATTCAAGGTGTACACCACCATGCACAGCTCCTGTTCTCTCTCTCTCTCTCTCTCTCTCTCTCTCTCTCGTTCATTAGCACATTCTCATTCATTCTCCATACCTCCCTTCTTCTCCTTCCCTCCCCCCTCTCTGCTTTTCTTTCCCCAATTTTCCATGCATTTCTTATATGGAGGTCCCTAACTTAACTTCAATGGATACTAGAACAATAAGGACACTAATGTTCTCTGTGTAAGCGATCTCACAAGTACTACAACTTACACTGAGACGCAGCCTCTTTTTTTTCCAAAAAATCTTTAACATACATACTAAATATAAGGAGATCTTGTTAAAATGTAAATTCTGATAAAGTGGGTCAGGATTCAACATTTCCTTTTTTTTTAAAGTGTGCATGGGGTTGGGGAGGGTGCAGGTGCTCATGTGCAATGGCTCATGTGTGGAGGTCAGAGGACAAGCTTGAATGTCAGTCCTCACCTCCCACTTTGTTTGAGACGGAATCTTCTTGTTCACCACTCTGTATGCTAGGCTGGTTGACCAGAAAGCTACTGCGAAATTCTCATGTCTCTACCTCCCATCTTGCCACAGGAACACTGGAATAGCTCATGCTCATACTGCTGCATCCAGCTTTGCATCAGTTCTGGGGATCCAAACTCAGGTCCTCACACTTGCTCAGCAAGTGTTTTACCCAGTGGACCATCTCCCCAGCCCAAAATTCTCCATTTTTACCAGCTTCCAAATATTGCCAATGCGCTGGTCTACAGACAATACTTTACAGAGCAATATACTAGTAAGAAAAATAAAGTACATTAAAAATGACAAGATTAAGCAAAGATTAAAGCCATAGAAGAAGTACAGAGATAGCATGGTTCAAAGGGGGAACAATTACATGTAGACGTGGGGATTTGTGGAGTGATTCAGGAAGAAGATGACATTGCAACAAAATTTAAAAGGTAGATTCGACTTCAGTAGGCAGTGATGATGAGAAGACAGCCGGGTAGTCCATAAGAAAAGCTTAGCAACAGACAACTAACTACACAGTCCTTGCAGTAATGAGTTAGCAGTCTGTTGTCTATAAACAGATGTCTCACGTGGCAAGGGGCTTATGAGAGTAAGACACAGTATGTAGATTTGTGTGTTGTGGTGTATAAAAGGAGAAGTCAACGATGATTTCAAAGTTTCAGGTTTCTGAATCAGAAAGAGATGCTATGGGCTGGAGAGATGGCTCAGCGGTTAAGGCACTTGCTTCCAGTGCCTAAGGCCCCTGGTTCAATTCCCCAGTACCCACTTATGCCAGACCCACAAGGTGATGGCCCCAGTGCGCTCTCTCTCTCTCTTTGCTTGAAAATGAATAAATAAAATATTTTTAAAAAAGAAAAAGAAAGAGATGCCATGAGTAGATATGTAGAATGTTGTTCAAAACTAGGCATTTTCCAATGGAGATGTTCAGAAGGCAAATGTGAGATTCTGAATTCGAGAGTAAGGAAGAGGTCAGATTCAAAAGTTATGGAAAACATTCAAATAGCAAAAATAATGAAGTCATGGAAATGATTGCAGACAAGACGGAAGGCAGAGGGCGAGCATTGTTGAATACCTGCAAGGAAGATAGTCCAGGAGGAACAGGGTAAGCCAGCAAAGGCAGAATCAAGTAGGAATACCCTAGAGTACACAGTAATACAAAAGTCAAGTCAGTATGTGTTTTCAGGTCAAAGTGCATTATTTGTATGCATTCTATATTATTTGTATGTACTCTATATTATCATCCCTCATAGTTCAATGGGTACCCTGGAAAGAGCATTAGATATGGAATAAAATAAACTGGAATGCAAATCCTAGCTCCACCACTAATACAAACATTGAGAAAACAAGCCTTTCTGGGTTTCAGTCTCCTTATCTGGATAAAGGGAATGTCATCACCTTCCTTTCAGATCTGCTTTATATATTAAGTGATATATTACACATACAGCAAGTGGCACACAGCATGGCACTTGGTAAATGTAACTTTCCATGATATTATTTTTTAGGGGAAGCTAATTCACCTGAAAATGACAACAAAAAAATCTACTGGAGAGCCAGGCATGGTGACACACGCCTTTAATCCCAGCAAATAGGAGGCAGAGGTAGGAGGATCGCCAGGCATTTAAGGCCAGCCTGGGACTAGAGAGTGTGTTCCAGGTCAGCCTGGGTTAGAGTGAGACCCTACCTCAAAAAAAATCTAATGGAAGAGATGGAGTTTCAAGATTATGTAGAATGAAAAGAGAAACTCTGATGAAGGCAATTTCTTAGCAGAGAACTTAAAGACACCATCGATGCCAGAGAGCCAGAAAGTTGTTCAAGCTTCCCCTATCCCAGAAACAAAAAATACTACATCTCCACAGACACTTAAGAAAGATCAGCCCAGGGCTGGAGAGATGGCTCAGCGGTTAAGGCACTTGCCTCCAGTGCCTAAGGCCCCAGGTTCAATTCCCCAGGACCCACATAAGCCAGACCCACAAGGTGGTGGCCCTGGTTCTCGTTCTCTCGTTCTCTCTCTCTCTCTCTCTCTCTCTCTCTCTCTCTCTCTCTCTCTCTCTCTCTCTCTCTCTCTCTCTCTTTCCTTGAAATGAATAAATAAAATATTAAAAAAAAAAGATCAGCCCAATTGCACAAGTGTTCCTGGCCTTTGCTCAGAAACACATGTTTTAGAGACTAGCAAGCAATGGAAAAGTGTCCAGAACTCCAAAACTATGTGTTGTTACAGTTTTCATTCTCCAGAGTGGGAGAGGGCTCTTCCAGGGAGAGGGGCAGAATACCACTATGTTGGAACGAGGCATGGACCTAGAAGTGCAGACATTGGATGAGTGAGTGTTTGCATTGTGTGCATATGAGATCCATGAAAGAAGATCCATGGAGGGATTGTGAAAGACCACTCACTGTTAAGAGCACCAATGAGCAACTGTCAGTATAAATGACTCGCACAATTATTAATAATTGCTTTCATAAGGTGGTAGCCTAGTCAATAAAGTGCTTGCCCAATAAGCATGAAGACCTGACTTTGATCTCCATAATCCATGAAAGAAAAATGCCAGGCTTGGTGGTGGATGCTTGTAATCCCAGAAGTGCCGAGGTGAAGACAGGCAGATCACTGGATCCCTGGGGCTCAGTGGACAGCCAGTCTAGCCTACTTGGAATGTTTCAGGAGAGGGATAGTCCCTGTCTCAAAAAAAGTGGACATGCATACAACTGCACACACGATTACGCATATACATACAAATAAATAGAAATCTGATTCATTGATTCCTGTGTATTTTTCCACATAGAGGTGTGGTGTGCATGTGTGAGTGTGATTGTGTGTGTGTGTGTTTGCCCATATGTGATTTTTTTTTGTGCTATATTATCTTAACTGCAAAATCTTGGGCTACAACAATGTATCTTCATACTTTTTCTTAATCAAGAAAGTTCTTGAAGGCTTTGGCAGTTTTAAAAATTACCAGATGTTGGCAAGATACATTTGAAGACATGTCACATGCAAAAGGCTGGAAAATATCATCCACACCCATGACTTCCCACTTAAACCTATATACTGATGAGTCTCAACTACACTTCATGTAAACTATGGGAGTATATATGCATGCACTTAAGCGGTGATCTCATCCCAAGACTTCAATTACCATCTAAATGCTGATAATCCCTAAATATGTTTCTCTAGCCCCATGTCTCTCTTTGATCCAAACTCAACTTGAACTACCTAGCAGATAATTTCTACCTTAATGATCAAAACACTCCACAAAAATCAACCTGTTCAAAATCAAACTCACTACTTCTCTTTTTAAAATATGTTCCTCTAAGCCAGGCATGCCTGTAGTTCAGCTACTATGAAAGGCTGAAGCACAAGGATTATTTGAGCCTAGGAATTTGGGGCCTACCTGAGCAGCAGCACAGTCTCTCCTCTCTCTCTCTCTCTCTCTCTCTCTCTCTCTCTCTCTCTCTCTCTCTCTCTCTCTCTCTCCACATATATACATATTTATTATACATATTTTAGATTATATATAATCAAAATCATGTCTACTCTTTTCTCTCAAGTTTAGCTGTTTTGTCTGTTTCTGTTTGGTTGGTTGGTTTATTTTTGAGGCTGACCTGGAACTCAGTCTGTAGTCTAGGCCGGCCTTAAACTCACAGTGATACTCCTAGCTCAGTCTCCCAAGTGCTGGGATTAAAGGAGTGAACCATCATGCCCAGCTGAAGTTGAATTTTTATTCTCCTATTTACTACCCTCTAACATTATGATTGTGTTACTAAAACTTCTGCCAAAAGAAACCACAAAACTTCTGCCACCACTCACCAGTCATCCTCCACTCTGAGCAATGTTTCTCTCCTCATAATATACTTATGACTCTCATCACCATTTGATACAGTAAGCATTGCTCAGCATTCCCTTGCCTACTTTCCTAGGTCATCTTTCCTCCAATACCCCCATATCTGTGACCCACCAATCCAAACTATCCCAGCCCAACAAATGTGCCACTTTGCCTCTTAACTGTAGCTTTCACATGCTTCACATGACAGCTCTCTCAAAGCATCTAGGCATCCTTCTCCACATTTCCCTGACCCCCTAGCTGATGACCGTCTCTAGGGTAGCCCCTACTGGGCTGCCTTCACCTTCAGGGTATGCCTTGTGTGGCTCCCTCACTAAGTAGGAAACGTGCTAGCAGTGGTTTTATTTTGCTTATCGGATTCTACCTTAGGAACTGGAACAGAAACAGTGTTCAATACTTGTGGGCTGAAGGAAAGAATGAATGAAAAGCATTCAAATATTTATGCACAGATAACGTATAAAGGTCATTATGAGCTGGAGAGATTGTCCAGCTGTTAAGGTGCTTGCCTGCAAAGCCTAAGAACCCAGGTTCGATTATACCCAAATAAAGCTAGATGCACAAAGTAGTGCATGCATCTGGAGTTCATCTGTAGCAACTAGAGGCCCTGATGCACCCATTCTCTCTGTGTCTCTCTTCTCTTTCTGCTTGCAAACAAAAATAAAAAATATTCTCAGGCTGGATAGATTGCTCAGTGGTTAAGGCACTTGCCTCCAGTGCCTAAGGCCCCAGGGTTCAATTCCCCAGGACCCACGTAAGCCAGAACCACAAGGTGAGTTCCTTTTCAGTAAGTTTTCTAAAATACCTAAGTGTACTCTCCAATAGCAGCATTCTCTGAAATCTAACCAAGGGTCACATTCTCATTTCTATGGCATTTGAAATGCAATGCTGCTCTGTCTAGAAGTAGTTCTCCAAAATGGCCGAATTGTCAAGGGCTGACTGGAATTCTTGTTGAGGATCCCAGCTCCGTACTTAGGGAAATGACGGGACATGATAAATAAGCAGTAGAGTTATGATATCAATGACAATGAGTTCAGCAACAATTTGGGGGCTATATTCCTTAGTGTTTCCCAGTGTGAGTTAGGGTTATCTTCTAGATTATTAAAGGTTTACAGATATGGGGATATTATATTTGTGTGTGCTCAAGAGTGTGTGTGTGTGTCTGTGTGTTTGGGATCAGGCAGGTCTCTGGAACTCAGAAGCTGCAGACAGTATATGAGTGTTACATTATGATTTCCATGAGATCTATGAGAGCAAGGCTTTTACAGTACAGATATAAGATATGACTGAAATACTAGCCACTGATAAGAGAGCAATTAACAATCGCCAGCACAAATGATAGGAAGATATAGATTGTTAGTTATTTCTACCAAAATAATAATGTACATGCATGTCTATAGATGTGTAATTGATCAATAAGCACACATATTCAAACACCACATTTAGGTAATGCTGTAGTGAACTATCTCTACTTGTCACCTCCTCTTCAATCTTCACAACCTTGAACATGAGCCAACAAGACTGCCAGAGTCAGAGAAAAATAGACGTGTATTTTTCAACTCCACCATCATTTTTTTCAGTGTCTGCTGAAAATCAGGTTAGGGGATCATTCTATAATAATATGATATCCTAAGGTTTCATGGACAGTTGTTGTGTCCTCCAGACATTTCTTCAAAGATTTATTCTTGTGTTTATTCCAGTTATTAACTAATTCATTACACTAAGAACTCTGTACTTTACTCATCACTCTAGAAGTTATCAGGATGAATCAAACAAGGCCCCTGCGTTAATGAGCACTAGATTCAGAAGAGGCCATGAGTACGCTATGTACTTCAAAATATGGATTATTAAGTAAGAAGTACAGATCAACTAATCCTTAGAAAAAATGCAATTGGGGTATTCCTTCATGCATGCAAAATTCCATGCACAAACGTTTTCCAATGCTTTCCATCTATTACATGCTAGTTAACATTCTGATATTTGTGTGTGTGCATGCACACATGTGTTTCAATGCACATGTGTGTATACATGAACCAATGGACAACCTCAGGTTGCCATCATCTTGCTTGAAACAGGGTCTCTCCTTGGCCTGGAGCTTGCCAACTAGTCTACACTGGATGGCTAGTGAACCCCAGGAATCTGCCCGTCTCTGCCTCCTTACTGCTTGCCTGGCACTGAGCAATCTCACTAGTCACAGAGTGAGAACTTTTAATCTCCTTCCTATGTCTATCATTCTCCCTCTTCCTTGTTTTGCTGTGGTTCAAATCATATTTGGATAAAGACCAATGGATATTCTGGGGATGGCATGATACACACTATACATACTAAACATGGGTTCAGAAGAGATAGACCAGAACCATAATTAAGGAAAGCAAGCTAATTTCTTTTTTAAATAAATATTATCCCTTTCTTTTTCATCCTTTTTCCTACTTGGGTCTCCATTGAAAGAATCTCCTGATGAATCTTCACTAGTCAATTCACTAGAAATTTGGTGTAATTCATACAGAAATTAAAGAGTATATAAATAAAATTCCTATACCTAAAAATCCATTTTAGCGCATGTCCTTTAAAATGTACCCTTATCAATTTTGATGTCACAGGTAGAAAGAATAAACATGGAAGAAAAACTTAGGTGCATTCTTTAGCTGATTCCAGGTTGCATTATTTTTACAAACCGAAATTACACACACAGAGATAGATATAGGCAGGCATTTATGTAGTTGTATAACTTTATCATTCAATTACTTTAAATTGTTTTGGAAACAAGTACAAAATACTTACCTCTTGGCTAGTCTACTTCATCCAGGGAGTCATAGTGCAGACAAATGAATTAAATCAATGTCATTTATTACTTACCTATAGACAACAAACAGATTTTTGGCCTAAAAAAAGTGGTTATCATTTTCAAAATGTGATAAAAAAAAAAAAGAAGAAGCATTTAAATATTGGCTTTATTGAATTGTATGCTTGTAATACATTTCTGGCTCCATTCATTTAGTCTATGATGTATGTATCAATGTCTATTGTTAGTACTGCCTTAGCTGCTGGGATACAAAGATGAATACCATATAGCATCTAAACTCAAAGAGACCAAAGTCTACTAGGGAAGACATGGAAACTTTTGAGACTGTGTCTGAAAGTTGCCACAACCTGGGCTAGGAAGATTGCTCAGTGGTTAAAGGTGTTTGCTTGCAAAGCCTACAAGCCAGATTCATTCCTCCAGGACCCACATAAAGCCAGATGCACAAAGTGGTACAAGTGTCTGGAGTTTATTTGTAGCAGCAAGAAGCCCTGGTGTGTTCTTTCTCCACCCCCCACCTCTCTCTCCTTACAAATAAATAAAGACAAAATACTTTTAAAAAGTTTCCCTAGGACTTCTAGTTTTCCAACAATACACTTATTATTACAGGACTGATACATAAAGGACAATTAAAATTTTACTCTACAACTGTGCCTTTTTCTCAATTTATGATAGACACATAGTTTATTGTGGAAATTTTGAGAAGTACAGAACATTTTTTAAATCATTACTTTTGCTGAGAAATAAACATCCTTCCACTTGTAGTGGGAAGATGAGTAAAGGTTTCCTTTTATAATGGGTTTGACTTCCCTGTCCCTTCAAGTTATTTTCACTTTCACTTTTATTTTATCTCCCTTTCTATCAATTATTTATCAATATAAGCCTATTAAGTATATTTCCAAGAGCTTGGGAGATTTACTAATCTAACATAAATATACTTTCAGCTACTAGGAGTAATTAACTGTTCAGAACATTAGCAATACATTTTGGTCCTAACATTGACTCTTTTTTATTTATGAGGCAAAAATACAAATTCCCAAATGAGGCTTTGTCCAGCTACACACAAAGAGAGGTAAAAGTGAAAATGCTTTTCTTGGTAATCAGTTTGGATTCATTTTTTGTTTAAAAAGGAAAAATTGGGCTGAAGAGATTGCTTAGCCGTTAAGGCATTTGCCTGAAATTCAGAAGGACCAGAGTTCGACTCCCCAGTGCCCATATAAAGCCAAATGCACAAGAGGGCATATGTGTCTGGAGTTCATTTGCAGTAGCTGGAGGCCCTGGTGCACCCATTCTCATTCTCTCTCTCTCTCTCTCTCTCTCTCTCTCTCTCTCTCTCTCTCTCTCTCTCATAAATTAAATATTTTTAAAGGGGAAAATCATGTCTCTCTAATAATTAACACTTAGATACATGATCTTTAATTGGCCTAATTTGAAGTACAGTACTAAAGCTGAGTAAGACAGTGTTCCAGTGAGCATTTCCCATACACATAGAGAATTTCAAAATACACATTTTCTCTGCTGATATGCCTACCTTCACCGTGCCTTCTGAATCACATTCTTCCTGTCATGTCTCACAAGATAAATTCCCATTACTTAATGCAGTCTCTAAAGCCAGTCTGGGGCCCATGACTTGGATTTTATTTTCTGACACTTATTTCTTAATGGACTGCTGGGGATCCCGTTTCAAGCAGGACACTTTGCTAAATATGGGCAACTGAGGGAAGGAGTTGTCTACCCACACTTCCTATTAGACCCTAGATTACCAAAAATATCAATCCCATTTATAAATTTGGCTAGGGCTGAACAGACTATTCCATGAGCCAATATCTGTTCAACCCTAGCCAAATTTATAAATGGGATTGATAGTCTCCTGAATTGAGCCTATGAAAGAATTCTGATCCAGGATTACAAGAACCCATGAGGAACTTCAACAGATCTGTGTGTGTCTTGTAGCTCAACTTCCAAATATGGTAATATCAACCTGAGCAAGAAGGTCTGGCTGACATTAAAGAGGACTTATTCAAAAGAAGTCCTATAATTTTGTGCTATGATAATTGTTGATGTTTAATGATATACTAAGCCAGGCATATTTGTTCTTTGGATAGTCAACATTAATAAGTCCTACCAAATAAAAAGAGTCATCAGATATCTGAAATAAGCCTGGATCTGTCTCCAGACAAAAATATATGAATATTAAAAAGTTTATCTAAACATCCCTATAATGAGCCATAACATTTTGGGGTTAGGCTATTAAAATAAACTTGAGAAAGTATGGGAGAGTTCATAGAGCATCCATAATGATTTAAAAACTTTATTTTTGTCAATTTTTAACCAAATACTTTATGGTGTTCTTAGCCTTGTACACAACACTGCTCAAAAAATTACTTTCCCTTTAAGAAGCTTATAATCTAAAACATACAAATAACCATATGCAAAAAAGGCTAGAGATCAGAGTAAAAGGAAGCATTCACAAAAAATGTACAAATTCAGCATGCCAGAACTTTTCAGTTGAGCAACATGATCCCCAGTGAAATTCTTTCCAAATGATGTATCGTGTGCACAAGTTATAAGTGATTATCTTCAATTTTCTTAGAAATGAGTAATAAGATACCTCTTAAGACCCATGCTCTTGTATATGCATAAAACACTAAAGTTGGCATGGTCATTGATAGATGCCATTTAAGGTGAAAACATATTTTCTGTCTTGTCTCATACCAGACAAATCCAGAACTCTTTTCTCCCAGGTTGGTAATAGGCAGCCTTTTCCTAGGCTACAGTGAACAGCAAACATTGCAACTCTAAAGATGGAAGTAACAGAATGCTTAAAAATATTACATCAAGGGCTGGAGAGATTGCTCAGTGGTTAAGGCACTTGCCTCCAGTGCCTAAGGCCCCTGGTTCGATTCCCCAGGACCCACATAAGCCAGGGTGGTGGCCTTGGTTCTCTCTCTCTCTCTCTCTCTCTCTCTCTCTCTCTCTGCTTGAAAATAAATAAATAAAATATTTTTAAAAAAATATTACATCAAAATATTGGATACAACCTACCAGCCCATTAAAAACAATTGCAAAACTAACACCATCTGTTTCATGTAGCACCCATCAAAACTTTCTTCTGTCTGTAATCCTAATGCTTACCAAATGGAATTTACTCTCAGAATTAAGAAAACTCTTTGTAAGATGAAAGCTCTATGAAGAGACTTCTCCCTATCTCCCACTTCATCTCTTCAGTTCTTTTCCCTAGCCCAGGCTGCCTATTGTGACCATTTCAGCCAATTTCCTGGAGGCATTTTCTAGCCCTTTTCACCCTATTTAATCCTACAAGTTTCCTGGGAAGCCTGTTTACTTGTGTGCTCCCCCACTAGACTCTGAGCTCTTTGACAAAAGGGAGGCAGAGTACTCTTTTCTGTGTCCCCAGAACCTAACACATAGCTGGCCAAGGTGCCCACCAATCATCGGCCATCTTCCCCATCAGACTGATGGCTCTCTGGAAGCACAGTTCAGCCTCTGTACCAGGATTCACAGAATATATTCAGACCACATCTGAAAGAATTTTCTACACTCTTCGACAGTAATGCACAGTTGTATAACTTCCTTAAAGTTTTACCAAATCACCTGCCCACCCAAATGTCTGGTGAAATCTCAGAGGAGTACCCTCCTACACCTCACTTCTTATTATCTTTCTCTCTCTCTCTCTCTCTCTCTCTCTCTCTCTCTCTCTCTCTCTCTCTCTCTCTCCCCCTCTCCCTCTCTCCCTCTCTCCATTAGGACTGCTAGCTGCTTCAAACAAATTGGGGAACCACATCTGGCAAACCAGATACTATTCCTAGTTCTCACACTTAAAAATATACTCAAATTCTCTCGTTGTTTCAAGAATTTTGCTTTGTATATTCATGTTGCTTCATCAATTTCAAGAAACTCCTAGTCAATTTTGGCTACTGGAGGCTGCCTTTTACCCATAGGTACATTTGGCCTTCTGGAATAATTCTAGCACTTTCCAAGGCATTCCAGTGCAAGATCCCTAGATCTTTTGGGAGTTGCAATATTATCGTGGTTGGTTTGATTTTCTCATTCCCATAAGCCTCCTGCAACCCGCACCCCCCAACAAAAGCGGTGTATGGCATTCATAAAGTGAATTACACTTGATTTTTGTTTAGAAGATTTTTTTTCAGACTTCTGTAACATTCCCTTGAGACAATTGGAAACATCACTGTCTGATTACTAACTCACTTCCCTTGCCTAAAATTGTATCCATTCTTGATTGCGCCTTTGGGTAGGTTAAGCAAAACAAAATAAACATCTAGACTTATGAGCTCATTGGATTTTTTCTGAATTTTTCTAAATTAAATACGGGCAAAAGAGCTGTACTGAAAGTCAGTTATATGGATTTTTTTCTGCCAAATGCTAACTCTGTGGGCCTGGTTTCCATCTGTAGTGCTTTCCAAGTTACAAATCCTTAAAAAAAAAGTAGAGTCTGAAGAGATCTATGGATTTCAGGAACATGTATTTAGAATTGCTATCCGGTGCCTTTGAACATTGTAAAAGAAATGGGAACATGACATTGTAAGGCTTTGGATCAGCTTTGTAGAAGGCTAGGATAGTTCTTCAGCAACAATGGTTTAGTTTTTAGGCTGGCTGATTTCAATGTCATTTAGTCACATCCATATTAGCATAAGAAATGTACCTTGTCCACTCTAACCCAATTCTGCTAATGGGTAAAGTTAGCAGTCAATCCCAAATGCTTCCCTTATGAGAAACAGGACATTCTTGAGGATTTCTCCTTATTGTTCCGGAATCTTATTTTATCTGGGACAAAGAAAGCTTTAATACACTTAATACAGTGTAGCAGGCAAACTGAACATGGCTTAAAATATAGATGGGGGGGAAAGTCAAGTGGTCATCATGATGGTCCATAACTATTAAACAATTTGAAGCTCTCTTTCAATTTCCAACCACTGAACGACAGCAGCAAATTACACATTTATTCACTTTGAAATTATGCACTTGCCATTGTATTTAGGCTGCCATTATCATCTCTTCTCTGAAATACTGATGAGCTCTTTCCACACATGAACATTAGGATTTTCACCATGTTTTCTATATTTAAAATGTCCATATTTGTCCAAATAAAAATCAGGGAACATGGTTTTGTGCCGGGACTGAGTATCTGAAAGCTGTATTGCTCCAGAAAAATCAAAACCCATGATAGCTGTATGCATATCACCATATTTGAATGTTGGCCTTGCTCAGATGCAAGCAGTGAAGATGGTGCCTCCAATGTTGAAGGTCCCCAGAACCATTTACGCTTGTCATGATGAAAACCCTGGAAGTGTTTCTCCGAGAACTTTGTGAAATAGTAGAGGAAAACAAAACATCTCTATTACAGATAAGTCTCTATAAGTATAACCATCCTTAGCCTGGGAGTAAGGCAGGCAGGAAGCAATCCCTGGCCAACTCTCAGACACAGTGTGTGGGCCTTCCCAATACTTTTATACAGATGCTGTAAAGAGGCATGCAGCTGAGGGAGGTGAGGAGGGGGAAGGGCCTGCCGTGTGTATATGTGTGTGTGTGTGTGTGTGTGTGTGTGTGTGTGTGTGTGTGTGTGTACGTAGAGGGTTGCTACATGAGTAGCTATGCCATCCTCTGATTTTTTTTTGTTTCTTCTTTAAGCGCCACTCTTACTCCCCAGCTTCAAATCAGCCCAATGTGGCCCCAACCCCAACCCTGACCCATTCATCTTGTGGGGGCTCAGCCTGTGAGGACTAATTTTTACATTATCAACAAAAGCATGTTCTCTCGCCTTAGCAATATAATTACCATGGCACTTCCAGGGAGAGAGATCCGCCTGTTGTTTCAGCTCTGTGGAACGGATTCATAGGTTGCCCCTTTACAGTTCCAGGTGGTATATTATTAACACTTAACAGTGGAGGAGGTAGTTCTACCCTCCCTTAGAGCGAGATCCTGCAAAGCAATATTTAACATACACGCAAGTGCATTTCAGTCACCAAAAAAGGGGTGACCAATTACCTTTGCAACTAAACAGCAGGCTCGCTATGCTCTTTTCATCCACCGAAAGAAAGGGCTGAGGGCGCATTGGCTGCCTAGGTAACCTCCTGCCAGGGAACGCTCGCTGCCAGCGCCCACAAGGCGTGCATCCGCATTCACGACTTGGTCCAACCATCAGGCTGGCCTCCCTGACTTGTGGAGAGCCTCCAGCCAAGTTTTTGGCGAGGGCTGCGTGCTGATCTCTCCCTAGAGCGGGACGCGCAGCGCGTGGGGCTGGATGCAAAGGAGTCTTAGGAAAGAGACTCCGGAGGCCACAAAAGCCTCACCGCGTGCATATGCAGTAGGATGGGTTCTTCAGAGCGAATCTCTGAAAAATTAATCTTTTTGAAACCTACTCTCCCAGCCCACATTGTCATTGTAGCAACTTGTCCTAATTGGATTTTTGGGCAAGCATTAGGAGCCTAACCGCTGGACAGTCCATCAGAGAAGGCCATTAATATTCATCTGTTGACAGCGACAGCCCTCAGCTAAGGTTAAAATATGCCCTCAAAGCACGATGGGCTAGGACAGAACAAAAGGCGGGAGTCCAGAAAGTTTCCTCCACCTAAAATCTTCCCCTCTTCGGGGTCTAGCCTGTCAAGAAGGCACATGAATTTGGAAGGAGGAGGAGTTAAATCATCTTTAGCCCCCTTGCTCCACAGGCCAGCACAATCTTTTTTTTTTTAAGTATTTTGCCAAACCTAGATAAGGGATATTGTTTTGAAGGAAAGGCTTGGTCCCTTGGTTTGGGTGGACCCTCCTACTCAAAAGTTTGCTGCGAGTGTCTTCACTTGCCACAGTGGATTCAGAGATTTGTTTCTCAACTTCGCCTGCATTTGGGCCCGCCAGCCTCCTGGGAACCCAGACTAGGGGAAGGAGGGCATGGGGACAAGGGGGGGGGGGGTAGGACGGCCCGAGGTGTGGGTCCAGCTTAAGGGTGAAATTCTGGCACGTACGTGAGAGTAAGGGTGGTAAATTCCCGAAGCACAGGATCCACATAGGAAAGCCAGCCGGGATCCAAGGAAGCGGGTCCCACCTTCCAGCCCTACCCCCAAAATGGGCGCTCGCAAAAAGGCGATCTCCCGGGTTCATGCTTCCCGCTTGCATATTCCCTGACAGCAGCGCGAGCCTGGAGCGTGTGGCCACGCTCCGCACGAACTCTGCCTCCCTCCCTCCTTCCCTCTCACCCACGGTAGACCCGGCCAGGCCCCAGGGCACGGCGACAGTCCCCAGGTACTCAATAACGCCAAGCACACAAGCGTGGCCCCTCGCGGCGGCTTAGCGCGCTCCAGGAACAAGCCACGGAGCGAGCGCGGGGTCCGCGGGAGGGGACCCCTCTCCTCACCTGGCACGGGGGTTTCGGGAACCCATTTCAGTCCGGGCTGCAGTCTCTGGAAGAAAGAGCGGACCTGGTGACAGGTGGCGTCCGGAGGCGGCGGGGGCTGCGCCTGTCCCAGGCAGTCCAAGGCGATCAGCATCGCCACCACCAAACACGCGGTGCGCACGGTCCCGGCCATCCCGCTTCGCGTGGAGCTAGGATCGCTCGAGAGGGTGGCAGTGGGTGCGAGAGCGGTCCCGGGACACGACAAAGCTGCTGGTGGCCTCGAGGAGCGAGAGAGACGAGCCGCTAGCCAGCCGCCGCAAAAGTTTCCTCGCAGCTACCAGAGCGCTAGGCTAGGGCGGGAACCGCTTGGAGGGGCGGGGCCGGGCGGGCGGGGCGGGGCCGGGCGGGCGGGGGCGGCGGTTCGTGCTGCAGCTAGCCTGCGGGATGTGGGGCGTGGCGTGCAGCGCGCGGCGGGAGGAAGGCTGGGGTACCCACGGTTTGGGAACCCGGCGCAGGCGGGCGCGAGAGCAGCGTGCTGAGCGAGTGCGATGGCTCCCAGCAGGTCTACCCCAGCTTGGCCCGCTCGCTGCCTCTGGACGCGGGGCGCTGTAACAAAACTACTGCAGAGGGGCTGCGGGCTCAGCCGCGCGGATTGGCTTCCTGGCAGCCGGCCCCTGGGAGAAGTTCCCCTGCCTCACTCCTCCTTCCCGCCGCCCATTGGCCTACAGCCGGGAGGGCTTTTCCTTTTGGATTTTTTTTTTTTTTTTGCGAGCGATTTCCATCTTTCCTGATTGTGGGTGAGGGTTCGTGGTTAAGGTGCCCCAGTATTTCTCCACTGGGCCTTCTCCCAGCCACAATCCAACCCATCCTACCTACCAGAGCTACACGAGGCTTCCTTCGTGCAAAATCCACCCCGCGAACGCTTTTTCCCAGAGCAACTCTGGCTGAGTCCTCAAAGCCAACCCACAAACGGGAGTAGCCAGGGACCTCTGGGATTTCACAGCCTGCCTCATCTTTGTACTGAAAAAGTCCGGAAGCCCTTGTGGCTTGCTTAGTCTGGTTCAACAATACCACATAAAGAAAAAAAAAAACTTGATATCAGGGTATTAAAAAAAATCCAAAATAAAAATAAATATCCCCTGCAGGATAGTCCTGGATGACTCTGAGTGAAACAAGGCCTAACTGGTGACAATGAAATGGCCTGGGACTTAAATCCAGTATAACTCATTAGAAAATCATTTTACAGTGTAAATTCATTAAGCCAGAGGTAGCCTGTTTCATAGCTGTCTGAAAAGTCTCCTATACCCTAACCCCCATCTTTCCTTCTTGAATTTCACCATTAGAAATTCGTTTCTTTGAGAGTCAACTACCTCTCTAAGGAGAAAAGCATTTAGCAGTTACCTAGGCTTATTAAGTGGCCATCATCTACTCTCGCCCAGTTTGCTAGCTACATAGTAGGAACTCAATATGTCTATGATGAAATGACTTTAAAACCTCGGTGTGAATGAGTTTACCATTTGGTTGTGTTGTTTCTGACTAGGAGAAGTGTTTTCAGAGAAGTGAAGGGTGTTACTACAGTGGGGGAGAGGAGCCTGTGGAGTTGTGGGCTGAGAAGTGAGACAAAGGAAGAGTAGTCACTGAGGAGGAGTTCATTAGTTCATGTACTCATTTGTTCAGACAGCAACAGATATCAGCGCCCCTGCCATGTGCAACGTAATGTGAGGTACAAACAGAGAGAACGGAGCTACCCAAATTATCCTGCAATCTCTGACCTCAAAGAACTCCAGGCCTAATGAGGAAGACAACCAAACAAAACGTTAACGCATTGTGCTAAGTGTGAACATAGAGTTCTAAGGGGTGATCAGAGAAAGCATCCCAGAAGAAATAATGCCCTAATCTCAGACTTGAAAGACCAGGAGGAGTTGAGGTGAGAAAAGACTAGATTGGGGCAAGGGTACCCAGGCAAAGGAAACCCAATGAACAAAGAGGATAGGCCCTGGCATGGACCATTTGGAGGGTGAGAGGTCCCATGGAAGGGTTTCAGGCTGAAGAGTTAAAAGAGCTAAAGCGAGAGGGAATGGCAAATTCGAGTCAGATTATGCAGTATGGATGACTGCAGTCTGAAGGGCCTGGGGATTCACTTAAGGAAATTTTAAGCACAGGAATAGCCTGATTTTATCTGTCTTGTTATCAAAAGATCTCCCCAACAATATTGTGGAGCATAGTTTAAGCAAGGAGACAGTTAAGAGGTTGTGAGACTAATCCAGACAAGAAATGATAAAGGTCTATGGGAGAGAAGGAGATTTGGAAGGGTAAAAATATCCCAAAGATATTCAGGAGCTAGAATTCAAAGAACATGGTGAGCTAGTGCCTATGGGGGATGGGAAAGAATGAGTCAAGGACGGAAGGCTCATTCACTCTTTTTTTTCTCAACATTTGAGTCCTACCTATGTATCTGGCATTCTTCTCCTACTTCATAATTTTGTCTGAGGCTATGCCTGCGCTTGCATTGAACATTTGACAAATGACATATCCACTTTAAAAGAAACACCAATTAAGAGTCATAATTTGGCTGGTGAGTTTGATATGTTCCACCTGTGGAGCCCTGTGACCAAAGGGCAGATTGGAAGGCAAGAATTGATTGAATTCCATGACCTCAAAGGGGAAGACATGACCTCCCATAAATTCATGATCTTCCAGAGCTCATGCATCTAACTACAAAGGCAACAGTTGTTTTCAACTACTGGGCATTGAGTACCTGGGAAAGGGGGACTGTGGCTTCTTTTGAATATATGCTTTTAAAATCTAAATTTGCTTTGTATGAACTAGAGCAATGCTTCCCAAGTGAACTGTGTAGATCCCTGGATTCAAGGAAGTAGACCAAAGAAGCTGTAGGGTTTTTTAAAGTACATGTTTATGTTAATGGTAGATTAGAAGAATATAGATAAATGTATTTACATATAGTGAAATCAGCCCATAAGTTTTTTTTTCAGAACAAAGCTAATAGTGATGTGACACAATTATTTCAATAAAATGTGTGTTGGTTTTAAAAAATATATATTAAGGGCTGGAGAGATGGCTCAGCCGTGAAGGCGCTAGCCTCCAAAGCAGAAGGACCCAAGTTCAATTCTCCAATACCCATGTAAAGCCAGATGCACAAGGTGGCAAATGTGTCTGGAGTTCGTTTGCAGTGGCTGGAGGCCCTGGCATGCCCATTCTCCCTTTCTCTACCTGCGTCTTTCTCTCTCACTCTCAAATAAATAAAATTTTAAAAATAAAATTTTAATTAAAAATATTAAATAATATTAGTAATTTGAAAACACAGCAAAATGTTTGCAATTGTATGGGAATGCCTAGGATTCAGACTAAGTCAGAACAAAGTGCTCCTGACATCTTAGGAAATATTTCTTCAGTCTAGAAGTTTCTTCTTCCACTCCAAGCAAGTACTTCAGAGCTTTTAGCCAACCTAAGGTAAGAGTTAATAAAATTTGCTATGCTGAAGGAGTGGTTCCATTTTTATAAGTGCCTCTCAAAGACTTCTAACCTTCCAGCCCTCAAAGCGATGACTCTCACAATGGAATTTCAGAAGGATTGGCTTTTTGGTCAGAAACACTTGCAAAAATGTCATGAGTAACTGTCCTCTCTCCTCAGCCAGTGATGAAAAAGTTTACTCATGAAAATCTTTCAGCAAGAGCTGGGAATGTGGCTCAGTTGTAAACCGGGACCTAGCATGTACAATGCCCTGGGTTCTATCCCCAACACTACGAAAAGAAAACACAAAAAGAAAAGAATTCTTAAACAAAAGTATAAAGAATGTTACATTCTGTACTATTGAGATGAGTGATTATGAATACTGTTTCCTAACTGGGCATGTAGTCATAGTCACTCCAGACGTGGAGGCAGGATTGATGACATAGAGGAGTTCAGGGTCAGCCTGGACAACATACTGAGTGTCTGTCTACAAAACAACCAACAACAGTAAAAGCAGGGTTTTCATTTTCTTTTTTATGTAAGCAGCAGTCTTGTGGTCTCGTGCTCCCTCCTCGTGTTAAGAGTTAGGCCACTGATTCAAATGAACTATTCAGCAAGAAGAGACAGACAAACAGCAGGGAAATACAGAAGGATGTGCTGATTGAGGCAGTGTTTCACTTTGGACAATTCATGGCTCCATGCTTTCAGGCCCAGTTGGATGCATTTGGATAACAGGGTTGGACCCCATTTTCCTCTTTGGACCCCAGGGGAAGGCACAACAGGCCCAAAAGAACTTTTCCTCCCCTTTTGCTCTTAGATTCCAGTTTGAAATAATTCAAGAATTCCCAACTGTAGCCAGCAGCTATTATCTTGTTGTAGCTGGGAGGAGAGTCTGGTTCCATGGCTCCAAAAACAGCATAAATCAAGTTTTCTGGGAGAGGGTTAAGAAAGGGTGTTCAACAGCTGCTGCCATGGGAGGAGCTCATACACAGCCCTGCACAGGGACACACACACACACACACACACACACACACACACACACACACACACACACACACACTGTTTGTCTTAGGCCCAGTCCCTTTTTGCCTACCTCCCCTGAGGTGATGTTCTACTTTTCCTATTCCTCAGGTACACAGTATCTTTTGCTCTTAACCCCACTCTCAAACCTGCTCTCAGGAAAGGAATTTTAAAACTCATCTGCTCACAGTGTTTCTGTTTGATAGGATATAATGGGGCTGCCCACCCAGGGGTATAAGTACTTCAACAGGGATCAAAGCTTTAAACCAAAGGAACAGAGCTCTAAAAAATGTGGAATTCCAGGCATCTGCCAGTGGGAAGGGAGTGTTTAAACTGAGGGGCACCTGAAATCACATCATGTAGACAGTTGCTTATATGTTAGACTGGTGCAGCTCACAGTCAACACCTCCCAAGTCACACCTCTGAACTCAATGGCACACAGCCACTTTGTCTCCTCTTCTCTTGCAGTGTATGACTCCTTTGTGGGACAGAGGGAAGGGGAGGCGCCAGACACACTGATCCCAATTCTCCAAAATGTATAACCTATGATCAGAGAATGAATTATGGTCCTTTGGGAAAGAGTGTTCATTCATTCATCCCAGCCAGCAGGCCAATGCAATGTAAATGGTAACTTTGTAAGTTGAAAGACTTAAAGTAATTTTGAAAATTACATAATAATCCCAGGCAGAATCTGGCTCCATGTGTATGGAAAATTAATAGACACGACTGAGATGCTTGCATTGTGAGTTGTGGATGGATAGCCTCTCCTCAGACCAAGGACTATGTTTTGCCTTCACCAAATTCACAAAATATACTGAAGTTCTTATAAGTCAGTGTCCAAGGCATTAAAAAACTCCTGAGATTTTTTATTTGTGGTATTATGTTGATTACTACAAGTAAAAATTATTCTCTTCTATCTTTGTTTGTATAAAGGTATATTGATCTCAATTCCTAACATATTTCCTCATTCCCTTTGTGTATTGATTTTTTTGATCAGGTAGATATACTGTACATATACTTTATGTATATCTGACATTTTACATCTCCAGCATAGGATGTATGGTTGTCTATTAAAATTTAAGGGTTCACAGTTTGGAATTGAGCCAAGTCATAGTTTGGTAACTTTAAGTTCAAAGGATGAAAGTGAGGCCCAAAGTATGGCTTTATTTCACCTATGACAATCTCTATATACTTCGTTTTGCATTCAATTATTGTGGACAAAATATACAATGGTTCACTTAGTATGATATACGTATTTGAATGTATGTTTTGTAAAACTTTGAAGTAATTTTACTAAGATATTTTTCTGGGTCTTTATGCTCTGAAGTCTGGATCTTCCATAAGCCATTTAGCATCTAAAAGCTGACTTTAATTTTGGAGTTTGCTCCCTGTAAAGTCCTTTCCTAAGCCCCTGCCACATATGAAATGACATTAACAGGTACCACCATCACAGAGCACAACCAATAATGTCTGTAATTCACCCACCCACCTCCCAAGCTCCAGCTGCAGTCTTCCATCTTGGGGAATTTCAAAAGCAGCATAGCATAGCAAAAGGCCATTCATAATGCCACTCAGAACTGCAGTTATCGTAACGGTTTTCTATTAGGAATGACAACCAAAGAAGGCCAAGAATAGTATTTTGCCATTCCATATGCTCCCAACAAGGAGCAGGGTCCACTTGCTACCAAACGTGAGGAAACAACTTGCCACATCATACAGCAAATGTATGTTCCCTTCTGATCTCCAGTATAACTTGGGCACTGGAGATGAGCAGAAGTACATGTTCTTATCTATTTTTCCTCTAATACAGTACTACCCAAAGTGCAGCCATTGTACCTGTGCTGGTCTGGGCTATTTGCTACTAGTCTACAACAAGTGTCATGAGTAAAACAGAGAGAGGGGCTAGAGAGATGGCTCAGCAGTTAAGGTGCATGCTTGCAAAGTTGACAGCCTGAGTTTCATTCCCTGGTACCCACGTCAATCCAGATACACAAAGTAGCATCTGGAGTTCCCTTGCAGCAGCAAGAGGTCCTGGTATTCTCTCTCTCTCTCTCTCTCTCTCTCTCTCTCTCTCTCTCTCTCTCTCTCTCTCTCTCTCTCTCTCTCCTTCCCTCTTTGCAAATAACTTTTTAAAAATAAAATTAAAAATATAAAAACAGAGACAGCAGTGAAAAGATTTTGTTTTTGTTTTTTGGTGATTTGTTTGTTTGTTTGTTTGTTTGAGACAGAGCCTCATGTAGCCCAAGCTGGTCTTGAACTCCATATATAACCGAGGTTGCATTTAAACTCCTGATGCTCCTGGATCAGTGTTGGGATTAGAGGTGCACATCATCATACTTGACTCAATGGTGAGATACTGTTATATCAAGTGCTATTCTCCTACTTGTAAGCACTTAACAACTGGACCTCACTGATGAATCGATTGCCTAAAATGGCCTCATGTCTTGTATTGCTTTTCCAGTTTTTCTAGTAACTTATTTTATTATATTATCCACCAAATTCTTTGCCAAATAAGGTTATAAAAAATAAAAGATAACTCATGCTTGAGTCGAGATAGTTTGAAAAGCATTGGCCCAACATATGCACGGGACTTCCCAGCTCATGGTTGACATTTCATAAATGTTTTCAAAAAGTCCCGTGATATTTTCCTTTACTGAAATAATGACCACATCTCTGTTCATGGAGAATTCATGTTAACAACACAGCACATAAATACTTTCCAATAACAGGTAGTTCATTTGAAGATAGTTTTCTGAAAGATCGTCCCCATAAAAAATGATCAGATATGAATGCTGTTCTTTGGCTCACTTTTATTCAGGAAATATTCCAAAGAAAATAAATAGGATTTATATGATAGTTGGCTTTTCAGAAGATTTTGGTATAAATTATGAGCAGAGGTTGCACTCCATAGCTTTCATATTTTATTTTTCCAATTATTTCCCCCATAATTTATATCATGTTTTCTGTTGTAAATGAAAGAAACGCTGAGTCCAAAAAGTAACTCCCTTAAAGCAAGTTGATAAGATCCAGAAGGAAGAACCATTTCCTTGGAATGCCTTCATCTCATTTATACTTACTACATGTCACAAGCATAACAAGTCTCCTCTTTCCTAAATAAATTGCATGCCATTACTCACAAGATTTACACTCCATTGGATGTCTCTAGCCCTTCTCTAACTCCTGTTAAACTTACAGTTTATACCATATGGTATATTAGCAGCTTTTGTCTGGTCTTGTTTTGAAGTAGTTACACATGGAAGTAGCCTGTCTTCCCAAATATATTGAAACAGTTGAAAGAGCAATGGAGCAAACATCAAACACATGAGTTTCTAGTTCATGGTCTGTGGCTGGAAGCATGGTAGCCCAGGATCAGAGGCTTAATGCTTCTGAACCACATCCTCCTTTACTGTAAATGTAAGTTGAAGATGGAAGACTACCTGCTTTCCAAGGTTCCTCTTACCTCTAATGTTTTATGCCCATGAACTCCAGAGGGAGGAATCTTATACCTCTGTATCCATCATCGAAAACAGTGCCCAGAGTGCTGTAGGACCATACATACTGTTAAATGTGTGACTAAATGCACCCCCTACTTCACAAACCCAGGAGTGATTCCACAGAAAATCCTCAAGAAAACGTGATTAGTAGATCAATATTCTCCTTAATCAATATATATATATATATATATATATATATATATATATATATATATATATATCAACATTAAATATTTGTATAGTCTCATAAAGAGCAGGATGGTAATGGTTGTTGTGCATAATGTAGCAAGAGTAGAGATATGAACATATTTCTGTAGTATTTTTCCTCCACAGAAACCTCAACCACAGCTTTTTTAAATTTTTAAACAAGATCTCACTACATGGCCTAGGCAAACTCACTATACAACCGAGGTTGACACAGAATTAAGTATCTTCCGAATTCCACCCACCAAGTGCTAGGCTTCTACGCATGGCACCACCACACTTGGCCTGAATCAGAAATTTTTATTTATTTATTTTTGGTTTTTCGAGGTAGGGTCTCATTCTAGCCCAGGCTAACCTGGAATTTACTATGTGGCCTGGAACTCATGGTGATCCTCCTACCTCTGCCTCCCAAGTGCTGGGATTAAAGGCGTGTGCCACCACGCCTGGCCAGAAATTTTTAAATTGACTTGTTAATATGTTTAATCAGAGGCTTTGGTATTTACTCTTTAGGATGGCAAAGTATTAAAGATTAACAGATTATATTTAACTAAATCTTGCTGTAAGGAGAATTAACCGATTATTAATTCTATTATTTGGAAATGAAGATAGTAAACTTTTAAGAGGGCCTATTATTCATTTTATTTATTGAAAAACCTAGATTAATTCTTCCTATGAAAGTCTTTGTCAAATGCAGTGCATATTTCCTTGATTTTGTAAACATAGTATACAAAATCTAATCTAACCTATCCTTGATGCTCTGTTATATTCAATCTTTGTATGGTGGTGTCTATATATAACACTGATGAGACATTGAGCTGGGTCTGTACTGGGCTTGTTACAGATCATGAAAATTGATATCTTAAAAAAATAATAAATCCTATTTATTGCCTTTTTCTTCCTCTTTAATTTATGATGTGTACTGTACAGATTCATATCTTCTTATAGGAATTTGTTTTTACAAATTGCAATTCTAGAATCAAAGACCACTATAGCTCTTCCTAGGTGGTTTCTCTGGGTTTGACTTCAACCTCCCAGTTAATTTCAACTCACTCTCTAGCTGACTTGCTTTAAGTTATGTTGTAACACATTGATTGCAATAGTCAGCAAAATAATAGGAATGGGATTAAGTATCAGCATCAGGTAGTCCTGTGTCCAAATTCCAATTCTGTCACTTAATAGCTGGGTGGCCTTGAGCAAAGGGCCTTATTTGGCTAAGCCTTCACTTACAAAATAAGGATAAAAATTTAACCTTCTAAAGATAGGGTTATTGAGGATGTGGAAAACTGAAAACCTTGCACTCTATTGCTGGGAATATAAAATGGTGCAGCATCTATGGAAAAAAAAGTTTGGAGACTCTTTGAGCAATTCAAATCAGCTATCATTCCACATTTGGATATTTATCCAAAAGAATTGTCCATGCCTGGTGGCATGTGCCTAGAATCCCCAAAGTCCAATGCCCAAAGGAGGGCTATGAGTTTCGGGCCAGCCTAAGCTACCTGGTTACATGGTTAGACCCTGTATCAAAACACACACACACACACACACACACACACACACACACACACACACACACACACACACACACTTCTTACTTAAATAAAAAGCCAAAAAAATCAAAAGTAGGACTATAGCAGGCATACTGGCTCATGCTTATAAACTCGACACTTGGGAGGCAGAGGCAGGAGGATCACCCACAAATCTGAGGCCAGCCTGGACTATATAGTGAGGCCCCCTCCCCTCCCTCTCAAAAAAAAAGCAGGATTCCAGAGGTATGTGCACTCCAGTGTTCAGTGCAGCAATATTCACAGTAGAAAAGATGTGGAAACAATCCAGATTAGAAAAGAAATATGCAGTGGAATGTTTTCCAGCCCTAGACAAATAAAAAAAAATAGAAATCTTGCCATTTGTCACAACAGGAATGAACTTTGAAGACATTAATAAGTGAAATAAGGCAAGCACAGGACAAATGCTGTACAACTCTACTTGCCTAAGGAATCTAAAATGGTCACTATAGAGGTATAGAGTAGGGTTGTGGTTGCCAGGGGCTGATATGAAGGGAAGCAGGGCAGACAGCTTCAGTGAGATCTGCTTCTGGAGATCTGCTGTACAACATTGTACATGTCGTCAGCATTACTATGTTGGGTAGTTGCAAATTTGTTAAGAGAGTTAGATCCCATGTTAAGTTTTATTACCACAACAAGAAACTTAACTTTGATCACTGAATGGAAGGCACACATGTACAGTTGATAACACAAGTATAACACAGAAGGAATCATAGAATATAGGAGGCAGATATACTAGTGTCTGCAAATAAAAATTCTTTTGGCTTCTCTGTGTGCTACAAAAATATAACCTTTCAAGATCTTGAGGAGGAGGGCCGAGGAGGGCAGCAGGAAGGGGAACAGATGAGAACAAACTAGAATGACAAATATGTATGAACAAGCCATAATGAAACTGATTACTTTGTATGCTCACCTAATTTTTTTAATGATCTTTAAGAAAACTAAAGATAACAGAGGTAATGTGTGGGCACAGTGTGCTATTCACAGTATAGTGTTACTCTTAAAGCTTTTGCTGCCAAAGATCATCAAAGGCAGGTTTGTTTTCCCAAACATGACTTTATTTACTCATTAAATTATTATTCATTGCTTGCCCACAGTTATTGGGCAGCCACTATGTCCTAAACCCTGGTGGTAGAGTGATGAGGGCCAAATTCTTTTCCTTGTGGATCCTAGCCAGATGTGCTTTTAACCACCAGCATAATCAGGTAGAACTGAGATCTCACGTTTTCATTTGTGAGTTTGTCAGACTTGCTCCAGTTGCAGTTTTGAGGAGTGTCAAATTATCAGGGCTTTGGAGATTTATAAATTTGAAGGGTGCAGATGTTCTCTGAGAATCTCCCTAAACTTCCAAGTCTTGGCACCAGCTTGGTCTTCCTTCAACCTCCCCTTAAAACAGGCCCACAATAGGGTGTGAGAGATGGCTAAGAAATGTTCGGCAAGAGACATGCCGCAGACTCAGGAATTCTCAGACACAGATTTGCCTTTCCATTTCCCAGGGCTTAACCTCTGTCGTTTGGCCTCCTCAATTACAATTACATTTCCAGACCTTATTTTGGCCTTACCCTCAATTCCCAGCCTTAGTAATGGCTCGTATTTCCTGGATGTAACTACAGGAGCTCAAATTCACTTCTGAAAAAAAAAAAAAAGCTTCAATGCTGAGCCTGCAGCCAGATCTTCAGTTTGAAACCTCATAGTCATATTTGCATGTACTCTGTACCATGTCTAATTGACTACCTTCTGGAAATATCATGCCATGTTTACTGTCCTTTCCTTTTGCTTAAGGCTAATTGAATCAAGACTCTTCTTCAGAGGGAAAAATGCCAAAGATTTCTTGACAAGTGGAAGCAGTGCCACTCTCTCAGTTGATACTCTACATGTGGAGAGAAAACATTTATTCCACGTAAGAAAGAGAAAGTTCACCTTCCTCAATGTAGTTGCTCCTATGGCAAAAAGGTCATTTAATTACATGCAAGCAGCCAGACAAGATGATCATGAAAAGGATTCTGTGTGCTTGTAAACCATCTGGGCCTTATCAAATGCCATGTATGAGCCAGTTGAAGAAAAAGATCAAAGAATGAAGGATGGGCTTGCCTATTGTCTTTTTGCATGTTTTCACAGAAATTGCTTTAGTTCTTGACCCTAAAATGAGAAGATCAGCCAGGTATTTTTCTATGAGCACTATTGTGCTCACACTAGAAGCCCAGCAATGATTCTGAAATCTAGAAAGATCTACATTTTAACCTTTGTTTGTCTACAAACAACTTTCAACATTACTGATGTACTTTAACACAATGATCAAATCACTGATTTTTTTAAAATCGATCCTGCCATATTTTCTTTTCCTTACGCTAATAAGGTATTATTATTTATTCTCAAAATGAAAGTAAGGGGCTACTGGGAATGTGGCTCCCTGGTAGAGCACTTGTCTAGTGTGCAAAACGTTCTGGATTCAATCCCCAGGACTGCAAAAAATAAAAGAATATATTCATTCATAACATTCTTCTTACATTCACCTTTTTAAAGGGGGTGTCGCAATCTGAAAAACAATAGGGATTATGGTAATGATAGCACATAATGCAATTTGAGGACCTTATAACAAACTTTTGAATCTGACAAGGGAGGGTCAGTTTTCCAGCTAAATTGTTTCCTTTTACTTCTACTTGTTTACAACTTCTTCCTCCTCACAAAAGATTTCCTTAGACTTATTCATATTGTTCTTTCCAAAAGCCCAATGAGATAGACATGCATCATTGCCCCATAATATGGATGGAAAAAAAGTCTCTGAGATTCAGAGAAATAAAGTGACGATCCCAAGGTCACACAGCAGGTCAGCAATGAAGACAGCCCATACCTCAAGTCTACGGAAAAAAAAACTCAACAAGCCATGTGGCAGTGCTTTAAAACCTAAATGTCATAGGTAAAAACATGGGAATGTTATCCAGATGTCTTTGTAGGCTCTTGGGAATCAATGCTCACCTAAAAGAGCCAGGCAGGGAAAAAAATGGCATGTTATGAAAAGCATGCAAATTTGAAATTTACTAGATGAGAGAAGTTGGGGACAGTATGGGCAACACTAGGGTTCAGAACACATCTGCGCTTTTTGCTTCACTGCAAACAATGACTTTTGCACAGATAGAAAACCTAGTGTGAAGATTGTGGAGAGTTGGTTTTCTGAAATTCACTTCGAATTGGGGAGGGGGGCAGGGGTAGGCATTTTGGAAATCGCCCTTGCAGTTCAATTGTGAATGTTTAAAGTGTATGTGGTTCATGGGAAGCTCTCTGCCCTTCTCTTCTTTCATCCTATCATCAGGGAGGTAAAGGAAGAAATCAAAATTGTGAGTCCCAAAGAATTAGACTTTGAAAGCATCTGATCGCTCTTCCTCTGGTCAGCAGAATTTAACAGCTCATTTCAGAGGCTATACATGATACAAAACTTGGAATTTCTAAAAACCTAGTGGTAATTTCTGGGTAGAGAGGACTGGTCACGTTCATGACAGGAAATTCCCAGCTGCGCTCAGGAAAAAGTGGTTCTATAGGTCAGAGACCAGCCTTCTGCTTAGAATTAAGGGGCGCAGGCCTAACTATAGCCCTCTTATTCTTGCATTTCCTTTAGATGCCTGAGAGGAACCCTGAGCCCCTTAAAGGAGAGCTCCCCACAGGAAGGAAAAGTCCGCCTAAGAGAGGGAGCTAAAGCGATGAAGCCAGCGCTGCCAGAATCCCTCCACAGGCCACCCAAGCAGTGAAGAAATTCATGAG